>OX359271.1:29848995-29861495 GCA_947179155.2 Hedera helix | reverse complement strand
GCAACTAATGCGAGTTGTAGTTGATGGGCAAAACAGTGAACGTAATAAGCATAAGGACACTCTTTCATAAATAATGCTTGCAATCCATTCCAAGCCCCACGCATGTTGCTTGCACCATCATATCCTTGACCTCTCATGTCATGAATTTGGAGATCATAAAAATCAAGCACCTCTGATATTGCTTTTTTAAGAGTTACGGCAGTGGTATCTTTAACACTCGCAATTCCAAAGAATCGTTCCCGAAGTAGACCACTCTTGTCAACAAATCTTAAGACAATGGCCATTTGTTCTCTATTCGATGCATCTTGTGCTTCATCAACCAAAATGCAAAACGGAGCCATCCCAACTTCTTCACGAATCTTACGCCTCACTGCATCACCAAGAATATGCAAAACTTCCTTTTGAATCATTGGAGAAGTATACTTAGCATTTTTGGGAGCATTTTCTAAGACAACTTCAGCAACCTTTTCATTTGACATTGCTGAAAACTTGACAAGTTCAAGAAAATTGCCACGATTTCTTGATTTTGGGGATTCATCATGACCTCTAAAAGAACACCCTTGAAATGCTAGTCATCGGATACAACCAATTGTTGTCTTGAGACGCAACTGATTCTTCATCACCATCTCTTTAGACTGGGCATTTAACACCCTTTTAATATGCCGAGAACTATTCATTAAATCATATTGTGCTTGCACGTTACTCAAGTGTGTTGAGACGGGACCTCCCACGTGTTGTAAAAAAGCACATTTGGGTCCACTAACCCTTTTCCAAGCATTGAAACCATCAATAGTAAATGCAGGACGACTTGGAGGATTAGTTTCGAAAAGAAAGCACGGGAAACAAAATGCTCTATTTTTTTCCGGAGAATACTCGAGCCAAGAAAATTTAATAAACCAAGAACTTTGAAATCGACGCAATTGTTTCCCGTCATGGGTAGCTTTATACTCTTGGAGAATGGGTTTATATGGACCCGCCTTAATAAACTTCCGCCTAAATTCCTCCCGTTTATTTACGGGTTGTTCCCATATTTGAATACGCAAGGCAGGATCCCGAATGAAAGTACTATCATCGGAAGTTGTAGGTGCAGTCCCAATATGTGTGGAAGCTAAAGAAGTGTCATTCTTCGATTTCTCACAACTTGTTGGTTTAAAGAAAGAAAATATATTTTTCTGTGAATTTGATTCTTGACGAGCGTTTGACATTTAACCTAAAAAAATAATAAGCCAAAAATTCAATTCAAACAGTCAAGCAAGCAAGTTCATGTCATTTGGTGTCACACTGTCACATTCAATGAACTACACTGGTCATTAATTATCAACTAGACAACTACTGAACTACAAAACGTCAAAACCACCAAAATGAGGCAATGAGCAACACCAAACTGTGAAACTGTCCAAACATAGATTAAAACCCAATTAAATTCATAGAAGCAAAAAGCAACCACGTTTATTGTAATATACCCAAAACCCAATTAAATTCATAGAAGCAAAAAACAAAATACCCAATTAAATGCATAGAAGCAAAAAAACAAAATACCCAATTTCTGTTTGTGTTCAGCAGTGACAATGGTAGGGTCTGGTCTGGTGCCGGCGGTGCGACGGTGGCCGCGGTGTGCTTTGTTGCTCTACTAGACAGGATAGAGAGGGATGGCCGGAGGGGACTTCCGGACTTGCCGTCGCCGACTTGGGAGATTTGGGGGTTCTGGTTCGGTGGTTCCACAATTTTTTAGTTTTACCTTTTAAGTTTGTTGTTTGTTTTTTTTTAATATTTTAATGGTCCAATAATGGATTTGCTGGGAAGTCTTGGGCTCTTGGCGTTTTGCTGCTTGTCTTTGGCTGGTTAATACTTAATAATATATGTAGTAAAAAAAAATTTATCTGTCTTGGGCTGGGCCAGGCTATAGCCCTCCCAGCCCTCTCTATGCTCCGCCTCTGATTTTATGGTAAATGTATGTACATGAATGTATCTAAAAATGTCTTGGGACATATATACTTAGGTTCATGTACATGTATTTGATCAAATAGTAATAATTATGGTAAGTCTAAAAGTGTTCCAAAAGTCCTATAAATATTCTCATATGTGAGTTATTTTATACAAGTGAGAATAGTAGATAGAATTGAGAGTTCTTCTTCCTATATCTCCTCTTCTTTTCTAAACATACCCACTTCCATATTGTTCAAACAAAGTGGCGTAAAAGCCAAGGTAATTTCAAGGTTTAGAGAAGGTTAAGCCAAGGTTAAGTCGAGGTAGACGACCCAAGAAAGGTAACTTGGTGCTATTGAATTGTTCCACAGGGCAAGTGCAACGTGTGTGTGTTAGAGCTCCAGACAATAATCTAGCAAAAGTGCTAGTTGAGAAAATTTTGAAGAAGTTATTTGTGAATTGAAGCACGTTACAAAAGTCGTCATACATATTGATAGCGTTATGAAGAAGAAAAATATAGAAAAATGTTGTCTCCTATGTTTGCCAACAAATTAGTGTTTACAAATTATAAAGTTCAGAGTGTCAGGATTTGAGCATATCTTAATGTTTGTAATGCGTGCGATGTCATTGCAAATCCAAAAAAGTGTGTTTCGAACTTAGAATTTGATTGTATTCTTTACCAAGTTATCTAGTTGGTAGGGGACTAAGTTTATGTAATATAACTCAGCATAAATCCCTAGTATACTATCCATTCAAGATACATTGTTTTGATCTAAGAAATGGGCCAAGGTCTTAACGTTCTATAACGATTAACCCAACACCTATATGTCATTTATCTTTCAACATTTCTTTCCATGAGTCATCCTTTAGATTATTGAATATTTAGTACTATCTTCGCTTCAAATTATATTAGAGATAAATTGTGATATTTTGAAGTCATTCGTGAATTCTTAAAATTCACAATTGATGTGAACTTGTTTAAATTTTTAAAACATAAAATGTGACAATTAATAGTTCTTTTGGTGTGTTTATTTTAATTATAATTAAACCATTGTTGATACTTAAAGACCTAGATCTATCATTTCATTCCCTCTCTCACCCATTGCTCTAAAAAAACATCAATATTTGAAGAACAAAAACAATACCAAATTACCAATAACATTAATATAACATTTTTTTTATTGACTCGTTACAACATTTACCATTCATATATATCATCCTTATAAGTTTATAAAAGCAAACAACAAGACTTCAAATAATTTCCTCCATTATACGTCCAATTGACACATAAGATGAGCCCTTCTCAAGTATGGCATTCCTACTCTTTTCTTGCACATCCTTTACCTTCTTCCGTAATTCATTCGTATTTATATCCATCATCAGCTCCCTTATTTTGCTCTCAATTTCCTCCGCCTTAACAATCACACAATTCTTCACATTAGCATCGTATCTATAGTCCATTTTAATATCCAACGCCATACCATACTCGATTACCATCTCAAAAGCATTAAGTTGCTGCTCTGCATACAATGGCCATGTAGCTATGGGCACCCCAAACCACACACTCTCGAGTATCGAATTCCAACCACAGTGTGACACGAATCCCCCGACTGCCACGTGTGACAGCACAACCACTTGGGGCGCCCATCCAATCACTTTTCCAATCCCTGCTGTCCTTTCTAAGAACCCTACGGGAAGAATGTCCTTCAAATTTGAGTTGTCCTGTGATAGTTTTGCCACGCCCTTTGACAGTGGTGACTTCAAGGACCATAGGAATCGATGGCTACTGCGCTCCAGAGCAAATGCAATCTCTTTTACCTAATATAGAAATTAAACCAAGATTGGAGCTAGTTAGTTGTTTATGATATATACTAAATGGTTCTATATTTCATATTGTGGAACTTAAATTTCCTGTCTCATCCTAAATATCAGTGTCAGATAATCATTTCATTATCCATTTATCAATTTACTTATAATTAAGTAAATAAATTATAAGCGGTAACAGTGTATTGAATGAGACACAGATAAGACTGCATGAGATTGATAAGCTCACCTCAAAGTTTTGGAATTGGAAGTGACAAAAACTTTGCAATTCCAACTAATTAAATTGAATAAAATATAAAATTGTACCTTAGTCTATTACTTTGGAAGATATAATATTTGACTTTACAGTATAACGTATAACAAATTGTAATCTCGTGGTATTTGCAAGACCAGTTATACTTTAAAAACTATGATTTTGCAATATAATTGTCCCATAGGGGATCGATTTGCTAATTATTCAAATTCAAGAATGAAAACATCACATGCACAAACATATAAGGGACAGTTGTACATTTTAGTCAAAATTAAATTTGGTACTTGCTGCCAATTTCAAAACATGAAATTGAGTTTTCAAATGTAGCAAAGTGCTTGAGAGTTCCCTTAAATACAAATCAACACGATGCTCCAAGGACTCTTTTTCTTATTCTTTTGGGTAGGTGCAAATAGTGGAAATAAAATTTTCAAAAACCCTCCCGAAATGCAAGGCCACACAAATGCTTCTCTTTTTTTCCGTATTTCTTCTCAAGTAGGTAAGATGTAATTCAGCGTCAGCTCAAGATGTAATTTGAGAAAACTGTGAAGAGCCATTGTTGATGTCTAAAAATATCCGTCTCAACGCTACCTGAGGTTTCTTCTCAAACTTACCAGCAGAATTTTACTTAAAAATCTATTGACAATAAGCGGAGAGATCCCTCATGTATAAACTCCCTTTGTCTCAAATTAAATGCCTAATTTTAATTTTTTAAAGTTAAATTAAACATTTATAAAACTAATTTCTGTCTGATTTTTGCCAAAATATAGGTGAAGATATAATAACAGAAAAAAGTATATACAATTTACTACTAACTCTAATTTTTATAATTTTAAAAATACATTTATATAAACATAATTTTTAATTATAAAAATAGCCAATTTAACTTAAAAAAATCAAAAATAAATATTTAATTCGAGACGAAAGGAATATAATGAATTTTTAAGTTTAGTTTAATGTATGTGAAACTTTAACCCTGCACATCTACCATGCAGTGAAGTCGAAATATTCAAAACATTTGTGTCATTCGTGTGATATTCGTAGTTAGACCACATGAATAGAAGATGAAAGACCGACTCAAATATCATGTTAAAACATTCAACTTAAAATCAATTACCGTTAGCGGAGAAGATACATATAATGATTTTCAAGTCCAATTAATTTAACGGAGCAATGAAAATGGTTCGTTCAGGTTCACAAGCTATAAAAATAAAGAAAATATAGAATTGAGCACATCACCTGGTCAATCGTATTACTTCCCATGCTGCCAAAGCACAAAAACACTACAGATGAAACTGGTTGATCATCTAACCACTGGAGTACAACGGCAGTTTCGTCGGAATTGTGGCCTACCCCAGCACAATTAAGTACCGGTCCCACAGGGTAAACCGGAGGGATCTTGCTATCACTTGCAATTAATGACTCAACTGCATGGGATTCCAGCTCCACAAAAGTGTTAACAATAATCCCCTTCGTCTCTCGAAACCTTCTAGCCATGGATAATAATACTTCACACCCACCTTGCTTATCCAATACCATTGATGGCAACAGCTTACAAGGAAAAGGATTCCTAAAACTCGGTACCAACAACTCAGCATCCGAGTCCTTCAAGTCGGTGACATCTTGCTTGAACTCATCACTTAGGGTTTGGACATAAAACATGAGGCCAAGAAAAGCAGCACTCGCCGCAAAGAAAACATAAATTGGGACCTTAAATTCCGCAGCCAAATCAATCATTGTAACGCAAAACATGTCGATGAAAAACCCAGCAAGTCTAGTGGACTCGGAGTGAAAAATGCCTTGCAGAATATCTCTAACATATATCTTTTGCGTCTCAACAAGAGAATACATGATAGTGTTTGGGGGCTTGGACATATATGTAGAGGGATCGCTTTGGGGGAGTTCTACAAGCGTTAAGCGATGAATGGGCGTGCTGGAGAGTGATTGAATATAGGCGCTTAACCCTGAATCGAACGGGAGTTTGATAAGGAGTACGGTTATTGAGAGGGTTTCGTATCTGGTGATGAGAATTTTAGCCATTTCCAACATCGACGGGAGGTGTCCCATGAAAGGCGCCGGCATGAATATGAGCTCTGGGTTCTTCATTTTCTCTTCTATTAGTTCGCTATTCTTTGTTCAATAAAATAGGGAATATATTAATATGGAATCGAAATATTTTCACATAAGAATATAAAAGAGCCGGATCTTGGTTCAGTTCTATAACTTTTTATTATATTAATTATAAAAAATATTATATTTATAAAATTTATAATTTTTTTTATAAAATTGACAATAATTTCACTAGCTATAACCAAATCTAAAAAAAAATATATGTGAAAATCATTTTCGTATTTATATTTGTTATAAGTGATACACAATGTATAATGCTTTATGGCCCGTTTTCAGTAATAGATCTTGTCCACTCATTTAATATGGTAAAATACTAGAATCATGATCTAGTATATATTGTGCGTGGTTAGAAAGTAATTTTTTAACTAGAATTTTTGTTTGTATTTAGTAATCATGCATTTTGAGGAATTATTGTGCTCAACTGCTCATCCATCTCCTTGGCCCCATTTCCCGTCAGACTGGTCCTTCAAAGCTAAGTTCTTAAATCGGATCGAATGGACAATTCAATCAAAAAAAATTGATATCGATCCGTGTTTTGATTTAGTCTGACCCATCTAATTAATTTTGACAAAAAATAGATAAAATCCGATGAACAAATGGTTGAACTGATTATTGGTTCATCAATTTTATCAATTCTATCAATTCAAGCTTACTATATATAAAAATAAAATTACTTTTATATAATAAATTTCATTCTTATAGTGGATATGGATTTAAATTCTATCCACTCATTGTGAACATAACTTTGGGTTGTTTGGACTGATTCTTTAAAAACTATGCACTGTGGTTTACTCCGGAATAACACAGAAGAAGGGTGGATTTGCGCCGTCTGATCACTTCTATAAACCCTTTCAGTTGGAAACCTGTGAGAAGGCATAGATGTGGAAGGAGGGACTGGGACTTGAAGAGACTTTCATATAATAATAAAATAAGATAAAAATCAAAAGAAATTTGTAAATGGATTTCCACCAACAAAGTAGATGTTATAAGAAAAAAATTGGGCCTAGCTAAGATTGATAAGTATCCATTTAAATATGATGCAGCTGCAACAAGAACTTGAATTTTAAGCATGGCATAGGAATACCTGTATGTGCCATCAGGTTGCTTCAAAGCTGCATTGAAGAAAAAGGAAGCAGCAAGGCATTTGCAGAACTTAAGTATGTCATCCCCACAAGAAGCAACACGAAGACCCATTCGCTTAACATTATCTAGGATTTGACTGCAACGGCATCAAATAACTTCAAAGAGCATATCTGTAAAGATAATAGATAGTATGATTCAAACATTTCACACAAGCAGAGAAGCTGCATTAAGATATCACATTTTGTGTCCGAAAGACGATTATACATTCGCAGCCATCTCAATTCGTTGATATACCCCATTTCCAAAATAGTGTTAATAAATAAATAAATTATAGACTATTTCAAAAAGATTATTATTTATTATTTTTAAAATTAAATGAATCTCATTAGTTTAAAATTTAAAATAATTTTAAAAAATCAAAGTTAATACTATTTAATAAATTGATTAATTTTACATATTTGATAAATATTATATAATAATAATAATTAATATATTTATTATTTATTATATATTAATAATGTCATTGAATTAACAATGATTCGATCAGTGATAAAATTAATAATTTATCTATCCGATAACTTTTTTATATGGGTCCAATTTTTAAAATATTGCTTTGCAGAAAACCTTGAAAGCTGTAGAGCAGACATTTCACATCTCCTTTTTTGGCCGTGTGGGAATGCTAGTGGAAAATAATTGAAAGATATTTTTTAAACACAAATTAATTGTGTTCAAGGCATAGACTATAAGTGCAGTACTCTGTACTCACAAAGACCATGATATTTCTTTAGTTGTGGTCAAGGCATTGGTTATTGTATTTATATATTTTTTTTAAAACACGAAATAAGCTGGAAAACTGTTGGGAAAGAAACGAATTTTTACTAGTTTTGGACTCTTTTTTTTGTTTTTTTTTTAACTTCATAATTTTACAATTCCTTTCGCAATTAAAGTTTTCATGTTATATATTTTTTAGTATTTGAAGGATTTTTATTGTTGCTTTGAGTATTCTATTACTATCATATTAGAAAATATTCATACAACAAAAACAATATTAAAATTAAAAAATAGAAATAAAACAATCAAATAAATCATTAAATGTATATGGTTCGCTCAAAACGTTTGAGTTAGTTTTCAGTCACTATTTCTTAGAATCTTGCGTTATACAATTATTGAATCCTCAATTGCATAATACAATATAAGTAAACATAATTCATCCAAAAGTACAAAATTATCGGCCCTCCACTCCGCTCAAAGACCGAACCCAATTATTTTTTGAATAACTTTACAATTATCTTTAAATTAATATTCGAATCAAATTTCACCACCATAACAAACTATATTATTAGGAATGAGCACAATTCGGTTATAACCAAAACGAAATATCCGAACCGAAATTTTATAACTGAAATATAACGGTTATTTTGGACAATTTGGCTATAATCGAATTTTATTTTGATTTTCGGGTTCAATTTCAGATTGTAAAATTTTACTATTCGGTTAACCGAATAGTAAAATATAAAAAAAAAATTATATTTTTTATCCAAATATAGAACACATACCACCTTCTTTTTCAATAAATATTATTTTCTTTTTTGAATGTTAATTTCGGTTATTAACCGAATAACCGAATTATAAATTCGGTTATTCGATTATCTACTAATTCGAATATTAAAATATGTTAATTTTAATTTTTGATTATAATCAAATAATCTATTTGATTCGATTGTAACCGAATTGCTCACTCTATATTTTATTACATCAATTACAGATTTATCTATTCATTGAAGTGGAATAGTATTACCCTTGCTTTTGAAGTTCGCATATTACTTTTGGCGGTTTTCTCAAAATCTTCCCTTGTGGTCACGGAATAATTAAGTCATAAAATTTTCGCTTTTTTTAGATAAATTATACGGTTCGATTCGGTTGGGACAAAAAGAATCGGCTCGAGATGGATACAGAAAAATTGAAAAACTGGTATATGCCAATTTTTCCGACCGGTACCAAAACGTTGTTTTGATGGTTCAAACCAAACCGAACCGGTTGTACCGTTTGCTAGGTGATGGAGATCGGCTTCTATCACGTGTGCTATCTCGTTCGCAGTAATTGTATGGAGCTTCATCCTCTTCGTTGTCGTCGTGTGCATCCTTGCTTCTACGTTTTGGTTTCCCGCTGTCAACCGATCCAATCTCCATCGCTCCATCCAGTAGGTTATTTTGGGTTACAGTAGGATCCGGTAGTTTAGGGGGGTGTTTGAAGAGCTGGGGGATGTATAAGAGGAGGTGGAGGGATGGTGAAGTGGCGGATCACAAGGAGCACAGTTGCTCTCCACCATGTGATGAGTCCCATCTTTCTTTACAGAGCAAGTGAAATCTGAGTTTTCTTTTGGGGCTGTGGCAGCTTTACTTCTCTGTTTTCTTAGAGCTGACCTTTTGGAGCATCAGACCTCCCACTCCCAACTTTTTTAGCTGGATTCACATGTTCCATAGGCTTTTCTTAATTTTTGTTATGACAAGATTAGGGTTGGTTTTGGACCGACCCATTTGGCTTTCCTACCAAAACGGGAATCCATTCTAACTATCTCTGTTTCTCCAACCACATCTAACTATCAGTTGCTGTTCTCAGAGAACCGGTACACATTTAAGTAAAACCCGCAGGAGATTTTGTGACATTTTTGATTGGCTGTCGTGCACCTTTCTCCCTCTTCTAAAGGACTATGCATATGAGGGGTCTGGATTAAGTTATGGGATATCGGTTCAACTCATACAGGTATCAATATATAAATTTAAATAATTTTGATAATTGATCTGGCCCTAGTCATCAGAGGTGTTTAAATTTTTTGGTTTTTTCGATTTTTCATCGAACTGGTCGGTATCGATTTTTTTGGTATCGATTTTTTTCGGTACCGATTTTTTCAGTTTTGATTTTTTCAGTTTTTTATATTTTTCGGTACCGGTAGCGGTATGAGCATTTTTAAATTTCGATTCGATTCGATATACCGAAAAAACCGAATTACATAATATAATAATAAATTTATATTAATTATTATATAATTAATAATTATTATATATATAATAATATATATAATTAATAATAATTATATATATTACTAATCGATAAAAACTAAAAATCGAACCGAATTTGTACTGAATCGGTATCGAAATCGGTAATTCGGTTCTTATTTTAACGATAATTTCGATTTAGTATCGGTTCGATTTTTTCAATATCAGTTCGATTTTTTATCGATGGACACCTCTACTAGTCATTTGATCATGTTAATTATTGATATCCACCCCTACTCGTCACCACCAGACTTGGCTTTAAGACCCGGATTCTGCTTTGTGTCATAATCAAGTCGCCTGATAGGTTGAAAGGGATGGTTGCGTGATCATAGAAATATATTCATTATGTTGAATTTGATTTTTCCATTTATGTTTTCGTCCGGTTAATAAACTCAAACGTGCGGTTATTTGTTTAGTATTTTAATTAGAGAATTATTTCTAGACAAGTCTTCTTTTATATTTTTACAAGTCTTCTCTTACATAAGCAAGAGGCCTAATTTTGTGCATCTAAGAAAGAATTTGTAAATACATCAAAATTACTTATTAAAATAACAGTTTCCTAAAGTAGAATGAATTTTTAATATTTGGACACACGTTGTATATATGGTAATAAGAGCAAAAATATGTACGAGCTATTGACTTTATATAATTTATCAAATGTCATTTCATCAGGATGTGATTTTAAACTTCACTTAATAATCGAACATACGAATGGAAGAACATGCAATATATATATATATATATATATATATATATATATATATATAGCTTCTAGATTTTTGGATTTGGATTATGTGCATTATCCCTTCCTTCCAATTTTATCCAATAAACTAATTATTTGATTTTAATAATTTTTTTATTAATAATAATCAAAATATGTTAATAGATAATTGATGATTTTAAGATCAATTTAAAAAAAATAAATTAAATCATTAAAAATATTTTTACCGTAAAAGTTTAAAAAAAAATGATCACGAGGATGGCGAAATTAAACCCATTTCAAATGATACGTCCCATGAGTATATAAAGGATGTAGAATTGGCAAATGAGAAGCTTGAGGAGTGTGCTAGATTGCAGCAAGCTCTAAAAGGAAAGGTCGTGGACCCAATTAGAAGCTTGAGGAGTGTGCTAGATTGCAGCAAGCTCTAAAAGGAAAGGTCGTGGTCAATTTGAGGGATAAAGACTCAAGGACCCATTGGGGTAGATAAAATTCTAGATAAAGGTCCTTGCCATTTCCATAATAAGCTTTTGATTCTTAAGAAACGGCACATGAACATGCAATTAAGAAAAGGAGATGTTTAATAGTAGTGTTCCAGTGTGGGTAAATTTGTTCAATGTTCCACTTTCATTATGGGCATCTTGTCTTGTTAATTACATTTCCATTACTGACGAAGAACAGAAGAAGGAAATGGAAAGGGAAGAAATTCTATCATTTCACTACCCTCCAATTGCAACAGAAATAGTACAAATTTGTAGAATCCTAACTATGCCAAACCAACAAACTAGACTTAACAGTTACTAACACTAGTTAATAATCTGTTATTACAAGGCTATATAACTAACTTCCTAAAATTAAACAACTGACAGACTGCCCGGTTGCCTAACTAACTTGAGCTGCAACTTGCATAGTTGAGGTTATGATCATGTGTACGTAGCAGCAGTCCTTGATAAAGCATGAACCACCTTGTTCCTAAGCACCCTTTGAT
This sequence comes from Hedera helix, assembly GCA_947179155.2. Taxonomy (NCBI): domain Eukaryota; kingdom Viridiplantae; phylum Streptophyta; class Magnoliopsida; order Apiales; family Araliaceae; genus Hedera; species Hedera helix. Next base: position 29,849,520 of record OX359271.1, on the reverse strand, counting down.
GGTTATCTTGTATATACGTGATCCAATGTAGCACACCGCATAGCTGAAGCTGTGTGATCATTAGCCTTAATACATCTAATGATTTATGTTATGTTGGTAGTTGTATTGGTAAACCACTTTTTTCTGATTCACTCATAGCACAACATATTAGACTTGCTTAAGCTGTTATCGTCTTGTGGATAAGGTTGGTACTGAGGATCTTATCACTCAACTTCATACTGTGGGTACTCGTAATAGTCAATTGGTTGTTATTTCTAATACTGGAATGAAAAAGCAACAACCGAAAGTTATTTCGGTTCCCATTTTTTCTTCTAATAATAATGTTTCAACATTTTTTGAAAACTCTGGTGCTAAGTTTGTAGCAGATGTTCTTTTAAAAAGAACCATATGAAGGATTGAAAAGTGGTGAATCCCAGTACTGAAGAGGGGAGTGAACTTCCTTGTGATGGTAATCCACATATTGGTCTAGATCCTATTATATAAAACTGCCAAGTGGAGAGGGTACTCTTAATATATGTAAAAAAA
>OX359271.1:29623995-29843995 GCA_947179155.2 Hedera helix | reverse complement strand
AAAGTACATTGAAGTTAGCACGAAAGACCCAAAAGGCAACTACAGTTTGGTTTTTAGCCGGAAATAGGCATGTGTAGCGTATGTCATCTTTTATATATTTTTGACCTATGAACTATGTATAAAAATTTATAATACAAGTTTAAAAGCATAATACCATCAATAAAGCATTTAATACAAAAATATGTACTTGCAAAGGCTAAGAACATGGCCGTTTCCATCAACAATCTCTAAATCCTATATCGGTGTCTAAACTTATTACAGAACAACAATATACACCTTCTTTGAATGAGACCAAGTTGGATATTTTGAATCTCTAAGTGGTGGGTTTAGTTGGTGATTTAGGAGTTGATGAGACTAAGGGTGAGCAAGAAATCGATTTGCCCCCGAAATCGCATCAAAAATCGTACAAATCAAAACTGCACCAATGGTTCCGGCGTATGTGGCGGTTTTAGGTGGGTTGAAAAATCGAATTTAGGGTTTGGGCTTGGTTTCTGAGCAAAACCGCATTTAAAAAATCGCATTGCACCATCACCAAAATAACGTCGTGGTCATAATTATTTTTCCATAACTATGTGATTTCAGTTGCTCTTTAAGTTTCTATTTATGGTATTTGGTGACCTATTCTAGGCATACTTTTTAAGTTAAAGATATAGTCTACAAAATGGTTCTTTATTTCTTTCTTAAGCTTATAAAAATATTCTTTTTGTTTCACATTAATGTCATAACTTTGACAACTCTTTTTTTTTTGTATATAAATTTGTGCTACATTATCGTTAGTCAACAAGAATGGTCTACTTTGTTCATGAATCTCATAAAGTAAAGGATGATTAAGTTGTTAATCTTTGGACAACCCACATTTTATCACTTTATATTATAAGGGTTATTAAACCTGAAAAGTCATTACTATTCATTGTGACATTTTTTAGTTCCTTATATGTAGCATTCACTGAAACAATATTTTTATTGCCATCAATTTTTGTAAAAGAAAAAATATTTTTCAATACGTATATATTCAATTGGTTTTAAAACCGAAACTACACTCAAATAAAATAGCACTGCATGTTTTAAAACCGCACCAAACTACATCTTACAGTTTCATATGCGGTTTTGAATTTATCAAACCACACTTAAGCGGTTTCAGGTGCCGCACCATGCTCTGCCCTAGATGAGAGAATAACAATGGCAAAGAGAAGTTTTGGGTTTCTTTTATAGTGGATTAACGAATTGGGTCCTTCCGATTAGCATTAAATGGAAGGTTTTAACTTCTAATTCTTCTTCTCCTCTCTTTTCCCCTCCTTCTGGGTTTTCTTCAATGGTGTATCTGTACTCATGCGTTGGGTCTTCTTCTTATATGATTTCTCACTAAAAAATATTTTAGATTTCTAGATTATAGGTATTTGGAGGAAAAGAAAGAAAAAGCTTGAGTGAGAAATTGCAAAGTATTTATATAGTCAAAGTACAGGGTCAAAGCGTCTTTTTAACAATTAAAAAGTATGAAGATTCATATGCCCAGAGAAAATGATGACTATTCCACCCACTTTTTTTCCCCGAAATCTCGCTTAGGGTCTATATCAGTAACTTAAATGTACTTGGGGGTTCGTATTAGAAGAATTAGTATTTTGGGGACTTAATTATAAAACGTGTGATGCTTTGAAGTACTAAAGCGCTATTAATCCTTTTTTCAAACATGTTGTATGTTGATAAAAATAATGATACAGTTATTTCTCTAATTCCTAAGGTTCTTTACCATCAGTTGTCAAAGATTATAGGTCAAGATGCGGTTAGGGTGAAAGTTAATTTTACTGTAAGTTGGTCTAGAGACTAATAAAGTATTGACACACAGACAAAAAGAATATACCATTACCAGTGTATCAATACTTTATTGGTCTCTGAATCAACTTATGGTAAAGTTAACTTTATTATAACCGGATTCGTTGCAATACTACTTATAAATGTATATTTAAGATTATTGCTATTAGAATGAAAGTGTTAAATAGTATTGTACAGTTCTTAAACAGTATTTATCCCCGTGAGGTATATTTATGATAATATTCTCCTTTCCCAAGAGCTGTTTAGAAATTATCACAGAGACAGAAGCCCTCATCCTCCTATATGTGCTATTATCAAGTTAGACGTACTTAAGTCCTATGACAAAGTGAGAATATCGGAACTTATCATTAATATGCCTAAGTGCATGAATTTCCCTCTTAATTTTGTGAAGTGGGTTGAAACTCGTATTTCAACTCCTCCTTACACCATCTATCAATGGAGAATTGAATGGGTGTTTTAAGGGTGCTAGAGGAATTAGACAAGCTGACCCACTATCTCCATAATTGTTTGCGATTGTGATGGAAGAGTTGACATCAATCATGTGTATAGAAATTTTGAATTCCATTGGAGATGTAATAAACAAGAATTAGTTAATCTTTGTTGTGCTGATGATGTTATATGTTTTTTTCAAAGGGAAAGTAAAATATGTTGAAGATAAAGGAAGGGTTGACAATTTTCAAAGAAAGTTCAGGACTTGAATCTAGTCCAGTTAAAAGCCATGTATACTTTTCTAGTGTGAGTGAGGAAACTTTGGTTTTGATTCTTGATTGTCTAAAATGTCCCCTAAGATCAGTGGCGGAGCCAGAGAATTTTAGCGCGGGGGGGGGGGGGGGGGGGGGTGGGGGTCCGGATTATGCATGTAAATTTTTTTTCGACGGCCTCTTAGTCGGTACTAGAACAACGGAGTCTCTATTCGAAGTTCGGACCGTAAATGCGGTAAATCCAACCTGCGAGTTCTCATGTTCTGAAAATGTTGGATAATCACTTCATTATCAATACGCCTAAAAACATCTCTCTCGACATAGCACACCAAACAGTCGGTGAGAAAGTCATTTCCCATCTTGTTACGCAAATCTGTCTTAACAATATTCATCGCAGAAAATACTCGTTCCACACTAGCAGTCGCAACAGGCAAAACTAAAGCCAACTTGATAAGAAGATATACCAAATGAAAAGTAGTGTGATATCCCACCTCAACCATATTAGTTGCAAGTTCTCCGACATCTTTTAGTTTAGAAAATCTTGTATTTCCTCTCATTTCAGAAATCCACATCTTTAATTGTTCTTTAAGCTCCATTCGATCATCCATTGAAAAGTCTTGTGGATATAGTTCTGCAAGTCGAACTAACTTTGGAAGACTAAAATTGGAGAACAAATTCTTAGGATCAAGACATGCTATGCACAAGAGTAATTCTGTGTTCTTCTCAGTGAAACGATTATCCATCTCTTGACTAATACGGTCAACAACCTAAAAAATATAAAATAAAATTACTTCTATAATCAAAAACATAATTAGAAGTATAAATAGAGAAACAATTGAGTACCTGACAAAATATCTCAACTCGAAAGTGGTGAAAATATGTGTGTTTGCAACGAAGGCGACCTGGAACATTATCTTCCATATTAGGGATGCTAATATTATGTTCAAAACAAAAACTGTTCACATCTCCTAATAGATCATCCCATCCATTCTCCCTGAGATTTTGCAATTGTCTCTTGGTAGTAACAACCAAATTCATGGCCTCTACAATATTCTGATCTTTTTGTTGCAAAAACTGTGATAAAATATTTGTCAACCCTAACACTACCTTCATCAAGTGAGCAATGAATACAAACTCATATGTTTCCATCTTATCAATCAATCCCACAACAATGCCTTTACTTTTAGATTCCTGTCCATCTTTGTATATATTCTGAAGAACTTCAACCACTCATGACCACATAGATAGAAGACGAACAATTGTTTTGTAGTGTGAACCCCAACGTGTAGCACCCGGCCGAGCTAAACTAGTTTCTTGATTCAAACCTCTTCCTGTGGAAATATCACCCTTTTCTAAACGCTCCACCATATTTTCATGTTGTCTTTGTCTTAGTTCATCCATTCTTTTGCAAGAAGCCCCAATCGTGTTCGTTATCAAAGCCACATATTCAAAAAAGTTGCACACGAATTGGTTTACTTGAGCAATTGCCACAACAACTAACTGAATTTGGTGAGCAAAACAATGAACATATCTTGCACATGGATTTTCATTCAAAATTAGAGTTTTCAAACCATTTAGCTCACCCCGCATATTAGAAGCCCCGTCATATCCTTGACCTCTGATTTGTGAGATTGATAATCCATATTTAGCAAAAAAATTATCAATGGCATTTTTCAAAGAAAGTGCGGTGGTGTCTTTAACATGAACAACTCCAACAAACCGTTCTAAAACTTCTCCCTGGTTGTTTACATATCTTAAAACAACGGCCATTTGCTCTTTTATTGAACTATCTCGAGCCTCATCAATCAATAAAGTAAAGAATTTATCACCAATATCATCAATAATAGCTTTCGTTGTTTCTAATGCACAAGCACTAACAATTTGTTTTTGAATATCAGGAGAAGTCAGTTGATGGTTTGCAGGTGCATTCTCTTTAACTACTTTGCCAACTTCATCACAACACAAGCTATGCCAAGTAAGTATTTCAATAAAATTACCTCTATTTAGTGAGTGTGTCGACTCATCATGCCCACGAAATGCCAACCCGCATGTTAGAAGCAATCGAACAACATCCACACTTGCTGTCAACCGAGTGCGATAGGCGGAATTTAATACTTGCGTTCCAGAAGATATCTTCCGTGTCACACTTTGCCTTTGATCTTTGAAAGCAAAATATGAAGTCCGGGCATTTTTGTGTGCACTTCCTTCACTTCTGATATGGTCCCCAAATTTCTCTGAAGCTTTCTTCCAATTTCGAAATCCTTTTTTTGTAAATACCACATCTCTAACTTTTTTATCCCCAAAAAGATAACACTAAAAACAAAATGCGGCATCTTTAGAAATGCTATATTCCAACCATTCCCATTTCTTGAACCAATCAAATTGGAAAGCCTTCATTCTATCCGCTAATTTTATTTTCGGATAAACATGAGAAATTGGTTGACAAGGGCCCATTTGCACATATTTTCTTCTAACTTCATCTCTAATCCGAGGCTCGTACTCGTTGATGCATTTGCGCAATCCCGGATCACCAATAATATAATTAACATCATCACATAACGGGTCAATCGGTGTACTTGAAGACCCCACACTTGGTTGTGGTTGTGATTGTGGTTGTGCTTGTGGTTGTGAGTCTTGTGACGTAGTTGTTGTGGACGGCCTCTTAGTTCGTTGAAAATATTTTTCCATATTCTTAATTCCTAAATCACAATTATTGTAGTGTGAAAACATCAATTGTCGTGATTGTGAATAGACACATAATCATCAAACTCAAAAGCAAACTACGAACACAAAAGGTCTTGGGTTTAACTCTCGGCAAGACAACATTTATTCTTTCAAAAAATGAATTATTTTTCATGCAATCAAATATTTATTACCCCTTATTATATAACTGACTTTTATAAATAAAAACTGGATAAAAGATGACATACGAGGGAATACAAAAGATGCAATAAATGTAAGACTCTTAATATGCTTTAAGAATTTAATTGCTTCAAAATTGAACAGCTATAAGAGGGAATACAATTTATTAATATTGCATTTATCAAAAATTAAAAGCACTATAAACATAAAGGAAAATAATCATTTATTAATAAAAATAAAAAGAATTTATGAAGTAAAAACAAAGAACTCACCAAAAGAGGGAAACCCAATATTGAGAATACAGTCAACGCGCCGGCCGTAACTCCGGGGGACGGCTGTAATAGAGTGCCGGACAAATCAATCTTGCGTTGGACCTGGGCAATTTTAGACACCACCACCGTCATAGCCAACTCAATTTTTAGGGTATATAAACAAAACCCAATAACACAAACACTTAATACTATCAAAAATCTCATCAGACATATAGAAATGGATATCTAACATATATAATAGCCTCAATTTACCTTTGTTGGGTTTTGATCTGGTCTTCGAAAAACTTTCCAGAAAAAGGGGCGGATAAAGCTAGAGTAAAATTAGAATTAGGGGTTATGTATGTATTGTATTGTATTTGCAGGAAAAGTGTTTGATTACTGAACGAAACAAAATGGCGTGGAAACTGCCGTAGGCGGATTTGTGTCATTTATTTTTAAAAACTTACTAAATGAAATTTAGTAAGTTTTTTAAATAAAAAAATAAAAAAATAAAAAAAAAAAACAAAACCCAAATCGCAGCAAGGAGCCAAGGACTGAAGGAGAACCACTGAACCAGAGGTTGTGCCTGTAAGGGAGCCAAGGACTAAAGTAGATTAGCATGGAGATGAAGTATTGCTGTATAGCCTGTATTAGAGACAGGGGGTCCGTGGACCCCCCAGGACCCCCCTCCCCTCCGCCACTGCCTGAGATATCTTCCTGTTAAATGCCCAAGTGTCCCTCTGATAATTGGATTTTCTATATAATTATTAAATATTTTTTGGTTTAATTATTTGTGTGTTTTTAAATATTTTATATTATTTTATTATTATTTTGTAGGAAAAATGAAAGGAATGACAAAGTTGTTGACTGGATGGCATAGTGGTAATTAAAGCACTTTGGTGGCATTATTGTAATTATCCAGCATGTGGGTAGCAGGCGCCAAGCACGGCAAGTAGCTAAGGAGCTGAACTATAATCGCACGACGCCGTTTGGCTAAGGAATCAACAGATCAAGAGCTTGCGCTCTATACGCTGTAGGCAACAAAAGAGAAAGAACAACGTCGTTTATTGTAACTGTCTAGAGCTTGCATATCCGCGCCATGCGCGAATATCTGGAAAGAAGAAAAGTTGAGTTAAATGCCGCTGTTTTGCTGGCGGTTCAGTGAGCAGTCAGGGACGCGTAAGGCTCTGTTTTGCACACGTTATTTCCAGATTTTCGGGATTATTAAATATTTTTTATTTTAATTTGGATTTTATTTCCTCTTTTGCTTCAAATTATTATTATAAATTATAAATACATCATGTGACACTTTTTTTTAGTATAATAGATTAAAATTAGAATAGATTTAGAATAAATTACTAGCAATATTAAATCAGATCTCAAGAAGATTTCAACTGGAATAATTACAATAATTGAAGACGGAGTTTCAGAGATCGCACTTAATATCATATTTATTCACTAAACTCTTTCTTTTATTTTTGTAATTTGTACATAATGAATTACTTTATTAATTTGATTTCTTTTTTGGTTATGAATTAATTTTTAATTAAGATTACAATGGGACTCAATGTGTAGTTTAAATTAATTTTTTTTTTAGTTATTATTAATTATAATTGAGTTGTTTATCATATTTTGTGCGTTCAAGTATTTAATTATTTGCATTAATTAATGTGTTAATCTATATGAAGTTAACGAATGAATTATAGTGCTTAGACTTAATTATATATTTTTGTACATTCATGTATTAATTAATTATAGATAATTATTGGAACAATTTATATAAAATTGAGAGATAGATTATAAATTTAGATCTTAATATGATAACATATATTTGTGTTTTCTGCATTGATAGAATTCATAATTCGTGTATAGGATAGATATATACTTATATGTTATATGTAACCTTAAAGATAATATGATATTCACGTATCCTATTTAATTTAAATCTCATAGAGATATAATGATTTATTTAATTAGAATGTTCCTTTCAATTTTGTTGTCTTTGTGTCTGATTTAGGAAGAATTTGTTTATATTTCATTGAGAGATGAGTATAAATACTATAAAGAATTCTCGATTAACAATTTAATATAATTAATTTATTAAAAAAGGAGTGAAAATTTGACTAAGTTTTTTTTATATAAGTTAGGCAAACGAGCTTCTAACTTGGCCACCGGAACTCTGAATCGAACCCCGTAAAATTTCACGCGTTTGAAATATGTAAATGGTGCTATGCTTATTGTTCCGCGTTGTTTCGATATATGGGGTGAATTTTGGTTTAGTTTTCTTAAATTTGTCTAAGTTTTTTTTTTTATATATAAGTTAGGGAAACGAGCTTCTAACTCGGTCACATAAACTCCGAATTGAGCTCCGTAAGTTGACACGCATTTTAAATATGTAAGTGGTGCAACACTGACGATTTCACATCGTTTCGATACCCTGAGCGAGTTTTGATCTAGTTTTTTGAAATTTAGGTAAAGAATGGCATTTTGACGTGAAGGCATAAAGTAACTGCGTGAGACAATGAGCGCAACTGTGTGAGTTAACGAAGCAACCACAACAGTGCTTCAAAACGACAAGTGTAAACAGAAGTATTTCACGCGACTACGTGGAGGTGTGATGCAACTGCGTCAGTCCAGACAGTTGTGTGAAGAAACCAAGCAGCTACGTTAGGTCATGTCAGTCAAAAGCGTGTGTGATTTTTAGTGGGCCCAATGTAGTGTATTTTATGGTTTCACATTTCTGTTAGGATTAAAAGAATTGTTTTGGTTAGGTTTTGTAATGTCTATTGTAAATAGAAGACTTGATACATAGAGTAGGAGGTGGATCATAATTAGAGAGCTTTAAAAGATCAAGATCGAAGTTTTGAAGGCTATATAGTTTCTTCTTCTCCTTAATTTTTTCTGTCTTGATATTTTGAATGTCTTTACTACTTATGATGATAGTTTTTAATATTATGATGTATAACTAAACTTTTATTAGGATTTCAATGGAACCTCTTGATTTGCAATAATTAATTCATAGTTATTTTCAGTTATTGATTTCATTCTGAGTTGTCTATCATATCTTGTGCTTATTCATTAATTATGTGGCCAGCGATTAATCTAATATTTTAGATGGAATTGTAAAAGGAAATTCAGGATTAGATTTGGATGTGATAGAATATGATTTTGCTAAATCTTTACAGGTATAGCATAATAGTACATATGATGAATATATTTATGTGTCATATGTAACTTGGTAGAGAGTTTGTGCTTAATGAATATATTTTAAGTGTTTTACGTGAATATAGTAACGTAACTGAAATAGGTCTTTTTATTAATTATTGAATAAGGTTAATAAATAGATAGACATTCTCCATTAACAACTTGTTAGGATTAATAATGTGGAAATAAGATGGAGAGATTATTGTGATCAATTGGAGAAATTGATATCCTACGCTTTTTAATATTTGATAGTTAATTCTTGTTAATTAAAATTAATTTAGATTTTAATTTTAAATATTTCATAATCAAATTTGGTTACCATTTAAATTAAGTTGAATTGATACAAAATTGATAATTAGAGTAATTATTATATGTTCCCTATGGGTTCGACACTCAATTTAGTTCTATATTACTTGATTGGTCGTGTGCACTTGCTCGAATTTGACCATATATAAATCGGCAAACAAATTTTTGGTGCCATTATCAGGAAACAATTTTAATAATTATTTTGTTATTAGATTTTGTTAATTTAGTTTTAATTTAATTTAAACGTTTTAATCTTTTGTTTTTCCTTTGCTTTTGCAGGCTTCCATCTGTTCGAGTCTACCCGTGCTTTGTCAAAGGAGTGATCTTAGTATCACGTGTGTACCAAGTGTTGACTTGCTCCTAATTTGTGTATGCGCACATGGTCTAAAGGTCCAGAACTAGAGCCATACGAGGATGACATAGAATGAAGGTTTCGAAGAGTCTGCAACTTTATGCAGACTACAATTGAGAATAAAGACAAAATGGCGGAAGAGGAGCATAAATCATTGCGAGATTATGCTATGTCGCAGGTGACGAATATTGAGACAAGCATCACTAGGCCTACGATTATAGCCACCAGTTTTGAAATCAAACCAGGGACTATTCAAATGATCCAAAACTCGGTGCAATTCGATGGATTTCCAAATGATGACCCCAACGACCATATTGTCAGTTTCTTGGAGATATGTGACACTTTTAAATACAATGGGGGTGACGGAGGATGCTATTAGGTTGCGGCTATTTTTATTTACTTTGAGAGACAATCAAAAAGCTGGTTACATTCACTGCCACTGAGATCTATCACAGCATGGAATGATTTGGCATAACAATTCCTTGTAAAAAAAATTTCGCCGACAAAGACGGCAAAGATACAGATCGATATCATTTCTTTCGTTCAGCATGATTCTGAGTCGTTGTACGAAGCTTGGGAGAGGTTCAAGAATCTACTACGAAAATGTCCCCATCACGGGATCCTCAAGTGGTTGCAAGTCCAAACCTTCTATAATAAAAACTATGAGGAAGCTTACAACCTACTGGTGAATATGGCAGCCAACAACTATCAATGGCCTACCGCAAGGATTCATCAACCAAAAGCAATAGGAATTCATGAGGTGGATCCTATGACAACTTTTTTAGCACAAGTGGCAGCGCAGTTCTGCCCTTACAAAGAAAATATATGTTATGGGGATGCATAATGTTCATAAAATAGAGACAGTTTGTGAATTATGTGCAGGGAGCCACTCCACATATCAGTATGCCATAAATATTAAGTCAGTATAGTTTATTAAGAACTACAATAGACATCGGCAGTTTAACAATATATATAATTCGGGGTGGAGGAATCACCCGACCTTTTCATGGAGAGATAATCAAAGCCAATCTCAAGCTCCGCGACAAGCACAACCACCATGATTTCAAGTTCGCTAACAGCAACAACCATAACCAGAAAAGATAGTGGACTTCAAGGAAATTATTGTTAAGTATATCGAGGATAATGAAAGTTGGAAAGTCAATTTAGATACGTGGAAGAACAATAATGATGTTGCAATGAGGAATTTGGAGAATCAGATAGGGCAGTTGGCAAATGCCTTGAATAATCTCAAGGAGCCTTACCGAGAAACACATAGATGAATCTAAGAAGAGATATAAAGGAATATTGCTAGGCTATCACATTGAGGATTGGTAAAGAGTTAAAGGAGCCAGTTAAGGAGAAATCAAAGCAACCCCAAGAGGAGGAAAATGGCATAGAGAAAGAATCTCTTAAGAATGATAGATCTGAAAAGGAGAAGAAAAGGGAAAAGGTCGTGAGGAAATCTGATGAAGTTAAGTTATGTTCAAGCCTGCTTTAGCTTGGTTGATTCATTAGTGAAAATGTAGTACAAAGGAAGCTTTGAAAGATTGTAGAGGTGCAAGAGTTGAAGTCATGCATATGGGGTAGTTGTGTCCAGAATAAAGCTTCTTTGTACAGGGAGTTTGTTGTATTTTGTTTAAGTAATTTATTAATAAAAGAGTCTCTAATACCAATTGGTATTGGATGTGGAGTGGGCCATTAGATTAGAAGTTAAGGGTCAAACCACGTAAAAATCGTGGTGTGTTAATTCTTCTATTATTTGAATTTTGCACATTATAAAGCAGATACTAAAGCATACAGGGTTTACCTGTCTGGATTATTCTTAATTAAGATCATATATTAAAATAGATACCAAAACAGACAGGCTTTACCTGTCTGGATTAGTTCAGTTTTGCAAAAATTTTAAATTGCCATTAAAAATCATTTGAAACTTAAACACCTATTCAACCCCCCCCCCCTCTAAGTGTGCACTCACAAAATTACATATACAAGCATCTCACAATTGGTTCTCCAAGTTTTTAAATGCTTTGCTTCATTTTGGTTTAAACAATCATAGGTTGACCACCCTATCTTTACACTCCATATCCAGGATGCATTTATTTTTTGTTTTTGTATATGGAGATGACATTGTGATTACAAGCTTTCACACTAATCTTATTCAAACTATCAAAGATTATATATGTCAACAATTTCAAACCAAGGATGTGTTTATATAATTTAACAATTAATAATTACGTGTAAGTATACATGACCAACAAGTAATATAATGATAAGTAGAGTGTCGAACCCACTGGGAATTAAAAATAATTATTACCAATTACTAACTTTTAAACCAAATTAATTTTATTTTAACAATCAAATTTAAATTGTAAAATTAAATATAATTAAAATTAACAATTAATTAAACTAATGGCAAGGATTAAATTAGATTTTAAAGACTTGAGATCATAATTCCCTCCTATGTTTTATTTAATTATATTCTCTCCATTTTTAATTAATTAATTATACTGAATTGTTAATATGAAATTCTTTATAATATTGACAAGCCTCTATTAATGACAAGTAAGTATCTCCTATTTAAATAAATCACTATAAATCTATGAGATTTAAATTAAGCAAAAGTCATTAAGATCATATTCCCAATAAGGTTACATATGTCATATAGAGGTATATTCATCCTACGCATAACCCAATTATTTAATTCGAAGAAAAATAAATCAGTCACGTGATATCATATTTAGATCTAAACCTATAATCCATCCTTATATTTCATATAGATTATCCTAATTAATTACCTACAAATAATTCATACATGAATGCCCATAAATATTTAACACAAAAATATTTGAATCTAAATCTATAATCTATTAGACAACTTCACATAGATTATCAGATTAATTATTACGAATAATTAATAACCAAAAACACAAAATATGATAGACAATTCATATATAATCAAACATAATAAAAAAAGAAAGCCATTTAATATAAACTACACATTGGGTTCTATTACAATCTTAATTAATTGTTTAGTTCTTAACTAAAGAAGAAAACACAATCATAATATTAGATAACATCATCTCAAGAATTACAATAATTAAAATAAAAGATTTAAAGAGAAAAGATTTTATTCTTGAAGTGCGATCTCCAATTCTTTCTTCAATCTTTAATCTTTACGTGAATCCTTCTTTAGAACTAAAAGAAACCTTGACTATCCATTCTAATATATTCTAACTATGCTCATACTATGCTAATATTTATTAATCTCCCTTAAAATATGAGTTTTGATGGATATTTATAAGTTATATATCAAATTCCTAGTATATATGGACAACCCAATTCAATTCAGAGTCAAAAATATCAAAAACTTGACAAAAATCAAGTCTTGGCCTAACAACAAGCACACTGGCTCTCTCTGACCGTGCCAACAGTGCTCTAGGCTCAGCCAATTAGTGCCCCGACGCTCAAAATAACCTAGAAAACCGTGCCCTGACGCTTGTCCATTTTTTGCTCTGACGTCTTTTTGGTAAAACGGTTATAACTTCTTTATAAGAACTCCAATTGAGATGATTCAAGATGTTCCGGAAAGATGAGAAGTAGATATACAACTTTTATGTTTTAGGATTTGACAAATTCAGATCAGATCAAGGTCAAAATCAGGCCTGAAGTGACTACCGTGTAATTGATAAGTTGAAAATGCAAGCTTAGCAACTCCGAACTTTGATCCTCCAAAGCATTATTCCAATTCCTACAAAATGAAATCAAAACACATAAAAGTAACATAAAACACTTAAAACTAAAATAAAATACTTAAGAACTCACAAATTATTAAGCTAAAAGATAATCAATACATAGGTATAAAATTCACTTATCAAGATGTCCTTGGTACACTCGAATACTTTCTTAGCATCGAAGTGACTCGTTCAAAACGTGGTCTTTTTCTTTATCAACGCAAGTTCGCACTTTATATTCTCCACGACTTTGGCATAGGAGGTGTTTGTCTTGCCTATTGTCATATAGAACCAAATTTGAAACTATGTAACTCTGTCGGTTATGTAAGACCCCGAATTTATGAAATACAAAATTTAATTTTTCTTCATATATATTTTTCCTGAAACAGTAAATGGTTAAATTGACAAAATTGAAAGTTAAGGATGTTATGTGCAAATTTTATTTTGTCGGACAATATTCTTTTTGTCGGGGAATATTCGTTTTGTCGGGGAATATTCGGGCCGTACGACGGCGCCGAAATAACAAATTATTTGTGGACCCCACAACGGAATATTTGTCGGATATAGAAAACGACAGAAGTAACCTTTTTAAATAAAAATAGTCAACGGTGTTAACTGTTAAAATACCGGTGATAAAAGAATAGTAGCATACGGTAGTTTATGGTATTTTCTGTAGCACACGGTACTCTACAGTAGCACACGGTATTGCGCAGTGTCTTATATTATTGATCTGATAATTGACACCATAACTATTGCACATCATTTCATCAATAATTATCGCTGCATAATATTTTATGTTATCAATTCAATAATTGTTGTTACACAGTATTTTGCATTATTGATTTAATAATTATCATTACACTGTATTTCATATCATTGAATCAATAATTGTTGATGCACTGTAGTTAAAAATTATTGAACCTAATAATTGGCATAGTAGTTGTTGCATTATTATGAATTATTACTATGGTAGTATTATTTGGTAATTTGATTATTATAATATATTCATAAAGTTGTTTGTTTTATTAGACAATATAATATATAAAGTTATTTGTTTTATTAGAAAAATATTATTATATTCAGAAGTTACTATGCAAGTTACTGTGCAAGTTACTGTGCCAAATTTGAATTCGTTGAATTCGTCTGCGCAGAGGCTGCGCAGCCTCTTCTGCCGATTTCAACATTGGCGTGCTGCCAACAACCGCGCATAGTACCATTTTTCTCCTATAAATAGCTTGTTCAGCTGAATAGAAAAATCACACCTAAAACATAAAATTTTTCTATAAGAATTTTATGAGTTTTCTCTGAGAATAGTGAGGTTATTTTGAGAGTTTGAAAGCCAAAAGGAGTGCAGAAAATTTTCAAGTAAGTCTTTTATTAAAGAGTAGTAATTTCATAAATTCCTATATTTCACGGTATCCACAAATCTTCCTTTAGAAGACTCTTCTTTGAGAAGATTCATTTTTAAAAGCTTTCTTTGGAAGATTTATTTTAGAATATTATTTTAAAAACTATTTTAAAGTAGTTATGTTATACTACAAAAATTATGTTAAATATATATAATTTTGATAGTTCATATTATACGAGTTATCATATACTTTGAAAGTTATATATTGTAATTACTAATTTTATTATAAATATATAGGTTGATCAACCTCATTTAAATCAATATCCAGTCACGTGTTAAGGTAAGGAATATCAATCTTTTCACACTCTTAAACTTACTACGGTAAGGGGTATCACTCTTTTCATCATCATAAATGGATATTATTTCCTTTCTTACTTGAAGGGATTATCATTCTTTGATTCTTGAAAATAATATCGTTTCTTTCTTGTGCCATTTATTTCCATGTATTAAATTGTGGGAATAACCTTACGGCGCGGTTTACCGCCTGTTGGTGAATAACCTTTTGTATTCATTCCTTATTAATCTTTGAGAATAACCTTACGGTGCGGATTATCGCCTGTTTGGTGAATAACTCTTCGTGTTCAAATTCTATTAAATTGTGGGAATAACCTTACGGTGCGGATTACGCCTGTTTGGTGAATAACTCTTCGTGTTCAAATTCTATTAAATTGTGGGAATAACCTTACGGTGCGGATTACGCCTGTTTGGTGAATAACTATTCGTATTCAAATTGATGGGAATAACCTTACGGTGCGGATTATCGCCTGTTGGTGAATAACCCTTGTTATTTGTCTCGTGTGGAAATAATTTGTCTACACGAATTATCACATGACACTTTTATTCCATATTCGTAAGTGATATCATTTTCCTTTATACTCATAAGGGATACCATCTTTTTCATCTTCCATTATTCAAACTTACTATGGTAAGGGATATTAATTCCCTTCACCTTTTGTTAATCAAACCTGCTACGGTAAGGGATATTATTTTCTTCCATACACCTAAATCGAAACTTATTATGGAACTATTGCTTCTATAATTCCTGAAAATATTATATGTTCCATAATAGTTGAATTTCATTAGTTCAACTGAACCTTCTTATTTTCTGAACATTTCTATTGAACTGTAATCGTTATTCTGAACTGTGGATCTTGAATATCATTTTTAAATTTCACTCCACATCATGTTGGCAATTTGGACATTATTTGAATCTGCACAAAGTAAACTTCCGATACTTATTGTTTATCCTGTTCTTCTGTTCATCATTTGTATCACTGTTATTTGTATTAATCATCAAGAATCAAGCTGTTGTGAATATCTGTGGCCGGGGGCACAAATGTGATATAATTGTTGAACAGATGATAGGTTAAAGGCGATATACTAGGTTAAAGGCGATACATCTGTTCGGTGTCTTTTATGACACGTGGTGAATGTTCTCTTTGGCCCGTAGTGCAAAGATGAACTGTTGGTTGGTATGATTATGACCAAAGGCTGAATCTGGTATAATCATGACCGTTGGTGTTATATTGAATGTCTTTGGCCCGTAGTGCAAAGACGAACTGTTGATCTGCATCATTATGACCAGGAACTGTGAAGTTGTATTATCTTGACTAATGGTATTTCAGATGATAAAAGTTGATGATATTTTTACTAAAAAGAGAAGCGAGTGGACATTATAGTCTGCATTATTCTTCTAATAGATTGTTCATTCCGCTGCTATTATTGATCTGAACGTTGTTTAAGAATTTAACTGCAGTTTTTGATATAAATCTTGTAGTCTATTGTATTCTATCAAGAACTCAACTGTTGAAGGCTAATGATAAATTATTCGTCATTATCTTAGTCATGATATTTCTTACTGGGCTATTTGAGCTCACCCTTTCTTTTCGTTCCATTGTTTTTCAACAGGAGATGAGAACGTAACGGGGTCTAGCCGGGGAATGGAGTGAGAGTGCGGGGATAGCTATCATAGTCTTCACGTGTTATAAAATAGTGTGGCAATAATAATGAAGACTTAGTTGTGTTGTATTATCCACTGTATTGTTGTACGTTGTATTTCATTGTAATAATTTTGTTGTAGTCTTTTGACGACTCAAGTTTGGGCTGTGTGGGCCTAGATTTGGGGGCGTCACAGTTGGCATCAGAGCTTAGGGATATGGTCTTTAATGGAGATCTGGGGTTAGAACTAGGAGGGGAGAGACGAATAGAATCAGTCACTAGTGTGTCCTACCTAAATTAGATTTTATTATCTAATGAGTTGATTTGAATATAGGGACATGAAGTGATGAGTCAGTTTATTTGAACTAACATTTATTTTGTGACCACAGTTTAGTATGGCATCTGGAAATCAAGAGGTTAACTACGAAATACCCGAAGCGAATGTAGCCGAAAATCAAGAAGCCACAAACAATCCTCCTGCCAACTCAGGAAATAATATTCCTGATAACATGATGAATGATGGATTCTTTAGGAATTTCATGCAGTTCATGCAGAATCAGGCAAGAGGAAATCCAGTTAACAATAACGGTAGAAACGCTGGTAATTTGAGGATGATCACTGTCAAGCAATTTAAAGAATTGGGACCACCTGAATTCCACGGGAAGCCTGACCCACTCAAAGCGGAGGCATGGCTGAAGCAGACGACAAAAATACTTGATGTCCTACAATGCGCTGATGATCAGAAGGTGCCCTTTGCTACCTTTATGTTTCGAGGTGAGGCGGATCACTGGTGGGAAGCGGTAAAACGTATCCACCCTTCAGCACTTGAGATGTCTTGGACAGAATTCCAAGAGCTATTTAATGAAAAGTACTTCCCAGAAAGCATCCGCCATATGAAGGAAGTGGAATTCATTAAGCTGGAGCAGGGAAACATGACAGTTTCTCACTATGAAGCTAAGTTTGCTGAACTGTCTCGTTTTGCGACTCATCTAGTAGATGACGAAGCACGGATGAGTCGGATGTTCTTACGTGGTCTAAGATTCGAAATCCGTCAACAACTTAGCTCTCATAAATTTAATTTGTATTCAGATGTTGTTGATAGGGCTCAAAGGGTGGAGCAAACAGATGAAAAATTACAGCCAAGAGTCAATGATCAGAGAAATGATAACAACCACAGGAACGAGAACCATCGAGGAGGTAACCAACACTTCGGTGGTAATTCCACATCAAATAACAGAAGAGGAGAATCCAGTGGGAACAATTTCAAAAGAAAGAGATTCCATAATAATTATGGAAGGGCACCAGTACCAGCACCAGCACCGACCCCAGTTTCAAGGGGAGAAGATCGACCACCAGTGAGATGCTATAGGTGTGGTCAGGAAGGTCACATCAGCCCAAACTGTACACTGCAGTCCAAAAAGTGCTACAGTTGTGGGAAAGAGGGTCATCTTGCGCGATTTTGTCCTGCCACAAAATCAAGTCCAGCTGCAGTGATGATACCAAAAGCTAGCGCGGATAAGGGAAAATCTGTAGTTCAAGGGAGAGCTTTTGTTGTGACATCCCAAATGGCACGAAACTCGAACGAGGTGATAACCGGTAAGCTATTCATAAATTCTCGTGAAGTCTACGCTTTGTTAGATACTGGCTCTACCCATTCTTTTATCTCACCTGCATGTGCTCAGCGTTTAAACTTAACTCCTGAAAATTTGGACTTTGACTTATCAGTTGAAACCCCATTAGGAGAAATGACCATTACATCTACTGTCTATAAATCTTGCCTAGTTCAAATCAACAACCTCACATTACCTGTTGACCTTATTTCTTTGGAGATGCATGAATTTGATGTGATTTTAGGAATTGATTGGTTGACTACCCATCATGCTAAAATTGATTGTTTTCATAAGATTATTAGTTTTCATATTCCTAATCAACCTGTCATGCAAATTCAAGCAACTAAACCATTGAAATCTATAACTGTTATTTCTAGCCATAAAGCCATTCGTTTATTGAAAAATGGATGTCAAGCCTTTTTAGCTCATGTCACTGATTTGAACAAAAATACGTCAAACTTGAATGATATTCCCATTGTTAATGAGTTTCCTGACGTTTTTCCGGAGGAACTTCCTGGTTTACCCCCAAACCGTGAAATTGAATTTTGTATTGATCTTGAACCTGGTACCAAGCCCATTTCCAAAACTCCATACCGAATGGCTCCCATTGAACTTCAAGAGTTAAAAGTCCAACTACAGGAATTGTTGGATACTGGTTTCATTCGCCCGAGTGCATCACCTTGGGGTGCTCCTGTTCTATTTGTGAAGAAGAAAGACGGGAGTATGAGATTGTGCATTGACTACCGAGAATTGAACCATGTCACCATCAAAAACAGGTATCCGTTACCTCGAATTGATGACATGTTTGATCAATTACAAGGTGCTCAACATTTCTCAAAGATTGATCTCCGTTCTGGATATCATCAGTTAAAGGTTAAAGCTGAGGACATTCCAAAGACTGCTTTCAGAACTCGTTATGGGCATTATGAGTTTTTAGTCATGCCTTTTGGACTAACCAATGCTCCTGCAGCTTTCATGGACATGATGAACCGAATATTCAAGGAATATTTGGATCATTTTGTGGTTGTCTTTATTGATGACATCCTCATATACTCCAAAAGTCGTGAGGATCATGAACAACACCTGAGATTGATACTCCAGAAGCTCCGTGAGAACAAATTATATGCCAAGTTGAAGAAATGTGAGTTCTGGCTTGAGGAGGTCACGTTTCTTGGGCATGTGATTTCTAGTCAAGGAATATCAGTCGATCCTGCGAAGATTGAAACGGTACTAAATTGGGAACAACCCAAGACAGTAACCGAAGTCCGAAGTTTTCTGGGCCTAGCTGGTTATTATCGGAGATTCGTAGAAGGATTTTCTCGAATCGCCACTCCATTAACTCAGCTTACTCGGAAAAGCACAAAATTCATATGGAGCGAGCAATGCGAGAAAAGTTTTCAAGAGCTTAAGAGGAGACTTGTTTCAGCTCCTGTTCTGACCATTCCATCAGGATCGGGAGAATTTGTCATATACAGCGATGCTTCAGGCAAAGGTCTAGGCTGTGTCCTTATGCAACATGGAAAGGTTATAGCCTATGCCTCTCGACAACTCAAAGATTATGAGAAAAATTACCCTACTCATGATCTAGAGTTGGCAGCAGTCGTTTTCGCGTTGAAGATCTGGAGACACTACTTGTACGGAGAGAAAGTGGATATCTATACGGATCATAAAAGTCTCAAGTATTTCTTCACCCAGAAGGAACTCAACATGCGACAACGACGTTGGCTTGAGCTGTTGAAGGATTATGATCACACAATCCAGTATCACCCGGGAAAGGCGAACGTTGTAGCTGACGCTTTGAGCAGAAAATCTTATGCGAGTACAAGTGCACTGCTGACAACACAAAAGCGTATTTTGTACGACTTGCAAAAGATGGAGATGGAGCTAAAGACACCAGGGACCCACTCGAAGATTGCTCACGTGCAAGTAGAACCAGCTTTAATCGATAAAATTAAAGCTGCTCAAGCTACCGATCCGGAACTGATAAACATGATAAAGAAAGTACAAGAAGGTACCATTCCCGAAGCAAGAATCGACGAGAAAGGAATACTTCGAGTCAACTCTCGACTCTGTGTTCCTAACGATCCTGAATTAAAGCATAAAATCATGATGGAGGCACACAACACGCCATTTGCAATCCACCCTGGAGGTACCAAGATGTATCGAGATCTTCGACATACATTTTGGTGGAACAATATGAAAAGGGAGATTGCAGAGTTTATCTCAAGGTGCTTAACTTGTCAACGTGTCAAGGCAGAGCATCAAGTACCTAAGGGTCCTTTACAACCACTTGAGGTTCCCGAATGGAAGTGGGAACACATCAATATGGATTTCGTGACGGGTCTTCCCAAAGTTTCTCAAGGCTTAGATGCAATTTGGGTCATCGTAGATAGATTGACCAAATCCGCTCATTTCTTGCCTATACGAGAAAACTTTTCACTTGAACGTCTTGCCGGTATGTACATAAATGAGATCGTGAGATTGCATGGCATGCCAGTTTCCATAGTTTCTGATCGAGATCCTAGATTCACTTCACGCTTTTGGATCAGTCTACAAAAAGCTATGGGCACTGAACTACGTTTTAGTTCTGCATACCATCCTCAAACGGACGGACAATCGGAAAGGACGATCCAGACCCTCGAAGATCTTTTGAGACTTTGCGTACTAGATTTCAAAGGAAGTTGGGATAAGTACTTGCCATTGGTGGAATTTTCCTACAACAACAGTTACCAAGCAAGTATAGGTATGGCTCCATTCGAGGCTTTATATGGACGCAAGTGTCGCTCTCCAGTATGTTGGAATGAGGTAGGAGAAGCAAAACTGTTGGGACCCGAGTTGGTACGCTTGACGACCGAAAAGATCCAAATGATCCGACAACGAATACAGACAGCACAAGAACGACAAAAGAGTTATGCCGATCTTCATCAGAGAGATGAGAGATTCAACGTCGGAGATCATGTATTCTTACGTGTTTCTCCATGGAAAGGGGTTACGAGATTCGGAAAGAGAGGAAAACTCAACCCTCGATTTATTGGCCCATTTGAAATCCTCGATCGGGTGGGAACTGTAGCTTACAGACTAGCCTTACCACCAAGTATGTCTCGCATCCATAACGTTTTTCACATATCTATGTTACGTAAATATGTGAAGGACCCAAACCACGTCATTGAGTTAGAACTAGACGTTATAGCAGAAGATTTAACGTATGAGGAAGTACCTGTTAAGATCCTAGATAAGAAGGAACAGATCTTACGCTCAAAGGTTATACCTCAAGTTAAGGTTTTATGGAGGAACCAAGATATTGAGGAAATGACCTGGGAGCTAGAATCTGAGATGAAGTCTAGGTATCCATACCTCTTCGAAATGCCAGGTACGTCAATTTCGGGGACGAAATTTCATAAGGAGGGGAGGTTGTAAGACCCCGAATTTATGAAATACAAAATTTAATTTTTCTTCATATATATTTTTCCTGAAACAGTAAATGGTTAAATTGACAAAATTGAAAGTTAAGGATGTTATGTGCAAATTTTATTTTGTCGGACAATTATTCTTTTTGTCGGGGAATATTCGTTTTGTCGGGGAATATTCGGGCCGTACGACGGCGCCGAAATAACAAATTATTTGTGGACCCCACAACGGAATATTTGTCGGATATAGAAAACGACAGAAGTAACCTTTTTAAATAAAAATAGTCAACGGTGTTAACTGTTAAAATACTGGTGATAAAAGAATAGTAGCATACGGTAATTTATGGTATTCTACAGTAGCATGCGGTACTCTACAGTAGCACACGGTATTGCACAGTGTCTTATATTATTGATCTGAAATTGACACCCTAACTGTTGCACATCATTTCATCAATAATTGTTGTTGTATAATATTTTATGTTATCAATTCAATAATTGTTGCTACACAGTATTTTGCATTATTGATTTAATAATTGTCATTACACTACATTTTATATCATTGAGTCAATAATTGCTGGTGCGTTGTATTTTAAAATTATTGAACCAAATAATTGTCACAGTAGCAAATACACAGTAATTTATATTATTTAAATTAATAATAATCTGTAACATGTTTATTACATTATTGTTATCATTGTTGTAGCATTATTTTATATGTTGGATCCACAGGTAGAATAAATAAAATAAAATAAAATAAAATAAATATTATTATTTTTCAAAAGTTACTATTCACTGACGGAAGTTACTGTTCACATCGGAAAAGTTACTCCGGAGTCACTGTTCACTCCCGGAAATCACTATTCATCGGCTGACAAAAGTTACTGTTCATTACTGTTCACTTTTTGAAAATTTTAAAGTTACTGTGCAAAGTTACTGTGCAAGTATTGAAATTTTTAAAAAAACGTTTGCGCAGCCTCTCTCACCTACCAAATGCACAGTGCCCACCTACCACGCATAGTACCCCATTTTCCCCTATAAATAGCTTGTTCAGCTGAATAGAAAAATCACACCTAAAACATAAAATTTTTCTATAAGAATTTTATGAGTTTTCTCTGAGAATAGTAAGGTTATTTTGAGAGTTTGAAAGCCAAAAGGAGTGCAGAAATTTTTCAAGTAAGTCTTTTATTAAAGAGTAGTAATTTTATAAATTCCTATTTTTCACGGTATTCACAAATCTTCCTTTAGAAGACTCTTCTATTAGAAGATTCATTTTTAAAAGCTTTCTTTAGAAGATTTATTTTGAAATATTATTTTAAAAACTATTCTAAAGTTATTATATTATACTACAAAAATTATGTTAAATATATATAATTTTGATAGTTCATAATATACGAGTTATCATACACTTTGAAATTTATATGTGGTAATTACTAATTTATATTATAAATATATAGGTTGATCAACCTCATTTAAATCAATATCCAGTCACGTGTTAAGGTAAGGAATATCATTCTTTTCACACTCTTAAATTTACTACGGTGAGTAATATTATCTTCTTTCATATTCTAACTTACTACGGTAAGGGGTATCATTCTTTTCATCATCATAAATGGATATTATTTTCTTTCTTACTTGAAGGGATTATCATTCTTTGATTCTCGAAAATAATATCGTTTCTTTCTTGTGCCATTTATTTCCATGTATTAAATTGTGGGAATAACCTTACGGCGCGGTTTACCGCCTGTTGGTGAATAACCTTTTGTATTCATTCCTTATTAATCTTTGAGAATAACCTTACGGTGCGGATTATCGCCCGTTTGGTGAATAACTCTTCGTGTTCAAATTCTATTAAATTGTGGGAATAACCTTACGGTGCGGATTACGCCTGTTTGGTGAATAACTCTTCGTGTTCAAATTCTATTAAATTGTGGGAATAACCTTACGGTGCGGATTACGCCTGTTTGGTGAATAACTATTCGTATTCAAATTGATGGGAATAACCTTACGGTGCGGATTATCGCCTGTTGGTGAATAACCCTTTTTATTTGTCTCGTGTGGAAATAATTTGTCTACACGAATTATCACATGACACTTTTATTCCATATTCGTAAGTGATATCATTTTCCTTTATACTCATAAGGGATACCATCTTTTTCATCTTCCATTATTCAAACTTACTATGGTAAGGGATATTAATTCCCTTCACCTTTTGTTAATCAAACCTGCTACGGTAAGGGATATTACTTTCTTCCATACACCTAAATCGAAACTTATTATGGAACTATTGCTTCTATAATTCCTGAAAATATTATATGTTCCATAATAGTTGAATTTCATTAGTTCAACTGAACCTTCTTATTTTCTGAACATTTCTATTGAACTGTAATCGTTATTCTGAACTGTGGATCTTGAATATCATTTTTAAATTTCACTCCACATCATGTTGGCAATTTGGACATTATTTGAATCTGTACAAAGTAAACTTCCGATACTTATTGTTTATCCTGTTCTTCTGTTCATCATTTGTATCACTGTTATTTGTATTAATCATCAAGAATCAAGCTGTTGTGAATATCTGTGGCCGGGGGCACAGATGTGATATAATTGTTGAACAGATGATAGGTTAAAGGCGATATACTAGGTTAAAGGCGATACATCTGTTCGGTGTCTTTTATGACACGTGGTGAATGTTCTCTTTGGCCCGTAGTGCAAAGATGAACTGTTGGTTGGTATGATTATGACCAAAGGCTGAATCTGGTATAATCATGACCGTTGGTGTTATATTGAATGTCTTTGGCCCGTAGTGCAAAGACGAACTGTTGATCTGCATGATTATGACCAGGAACTGTGAAGTTGTATTATCTTGACTAATGGTATTTCAGATGATAAAAGTTGATGATATTTTTACTAAAAAGAGAAGCGAATGGACATTATAGTCTGCATTATTCTTCTAATAGATTGCTCATTTCGCTGCTATTATTGATCTGAACTTTGTTTAAGAATTTAACTACAGTTTTTGATATAAACCTTGTAGTCTATTGTATTCTATCAAGAACTCAACTGTTGAAGGCTAATGATAATTTATTCGTCATTATCTTAGTCATGATATTTCTTACTGGGCTATTTGAGCTCACCCTTTCTTTTGTTCCATTGTTTTTCAACAGGAGGTGAGAACGTAACGGGGTCTAGCCGGGGAATGGAGTGAGAGTCCGAGGAATAGCTATCATAGTCTTCACGTGTTGTAAAATAGTGTGACAATAATAGTGAAGACTTAGTTGTGTATTATTATTATACACTGTATTGTTGTACGTTGTGCTTTGTTGTAATAATTTTGTTGTAGTCTTTTGACGACTCAAGTTTGGGCTGTGTGGGCCTAGATTTGGGGGCGTCACAGTAGTAATTTCATAAATTCCTATATTTCACGGTATCCACAAATCTTCCTTTAGAAGACTCTTCTTTGAGAAGATTCATTTTTAAAAACTTTCTTTGGAAGATTTATTTTAGAATATTATTTTAAAAACTATTTTAAAGTAGTTATGTTATACTACAAAAATTATGTTAAATATATATAATTTTGATAGTTCATATTATACGAGTTATCATATACTTTGAAAGTTATATATTGTAATTACTAATTTTATTATAAATATATAGGTTGATCAACCTCATTTAAATCAATATCCAGTCACGTGTTAAGGTAAGGAATATCAATCTTTTCACACTCTTAAACTTACTACGGTAAGGGGTATCACTCTTTTCATCATCATAAATGGATATTATTTCCTTTCTTACTTGAAGGGATTATCATTCTTTGATTCTTGAAAATAATATCGTTTCTTTCTTGTGCCATTTATTTCCATATATTAAATTGTGGGAATAACCTTACGGCGCGGTTTACCGCCTGTTGGTGAATAACCTTTTGTATTCATTCCTTATTAATCTTTGAGAATAACCTTACGGTGCGGATTATCGCCTGTTTGGTGAATAACTCTTCGTGTTCAAATTCTATTAAATTGTGGGAATAACCTTACGGTGCGGATTACGCCTGTTTGGTGAATAACTCTTCGTGTTCAAATTCTATTAAATTGTGGGAATAACCTTACGGTGCGGATTACGCCTGTTTGGTGAATAACTATTCGTATTCAAATTGATGGGAATAACCTTACGGTGCGGATTATCGCCTGTTGGTGAATAACCCTTGTTATTTGTCTCGTGTGGAAATAATTTGTCTACACGAATTATCACATGACACTTTTATTCCATATTCGTAAGTGATATCATTTTCCTTTATACTCATAAGGGATACCATCTTTTTCATCTTCCATTATTCAAACTTACTATGGTAAGGGATATTAATTCCCTTCACCTTTTGTTAATCAAACATGCTACGGTAAGGGATATTATTTTCTTCCATACACCTAAATCGAAACTTATTATGGAACTATTGCTTCTATAATTCCTGAAAATATTATATGTTCCATAATAGTTGAATTTCATTAGTTCAACTGAACCTTCCTATTTTCTGAACATTTCTATTGAACTGTAATCGTTATTCTGAACTGTGGATCTTGAATATCATTTTTAAATTTCACTCCACATCATGTTGGCAATTTGGACATTATTTGAATCTGCACAAAGTAAACTTCCGATACTTATTGTTTATCCTGTTCTTCTGTTCATCATTTGTATCACTGTTATTTGTATTAATCATCAAGAATCAAGCTGTTGTGAATATCTGTGGCCGGGGGCACAGATGTGATATAATTGTTGAACAGATGATAGGTTAAAGGCGATATACTAGGTTAAAGGCGATACATCTGTTCGGTGTCTTTTATGACACGTGGTGAATGTTCTCTTTGGCCCGTAGTGCAAAGATGAACTGTTGGTTGGTATGATTATGACCAAAGGCTGAATCTGGTATAATCATGACCGTTGGTGTTATATTGAATGTCTTTGGCCCGTAGTGCAAAGACGAACTGTTGATCTGCATGATTATGACCAAGAACTGTGAAGTTGTATTATCTTGACTAATGGTATTTCAGATGATAAAAGTTGATGATATTTTTACTAAAAAGAGAAGCGAGTGGACATTATAGTCTGCATTATTCTTCTAATAGATTGTTCATTCCACTGCTATTATTGATCTGAACGTTGTTTAAGAATTTAACTGCAGTTTTTGATATAAACCTTGTAGTCTATTGTATTCTATCAAGAACTCAACTGTTGAAGGCTAATGATAAATTATTCGTCATTATCTTAGTCATGATATTTCTTACTGGGCTATTTGAGCTCACCCTTTCTTTTCGTTCCATTTTTTTTCAACAGGAGATGAGAACGTAACGGGGTCTAGCCGGGGAATGGAGTGAGAGTGCGGGGATAGCTATCATAGTCTTCACGTGTTATAAAATAGTGTGGCAATAATAATGAAGACTTAGTTGTGTTGTATTATCCACTGTATTGTTGTACGTTGTATTTCATTGTAATAATTTTGTTGTAGTCTTTTGACGACTCAAGTTTGGGCTGTGTGGGCCTAGATTTGGGGGCGTCACAGGTTACCCCTCTCAGATCCATCTCTTTATCGTCGTTTAATTAGTCACTTAATTTTCCTCATTGTTACTCAGCCTAATATTGTGAACACCATTAACATTTTAAGTCAATTCATGCACCTACCTTGTCAATCTTATCTGGATCTGTGACGACCCCAAATCCAGGTTCTTTAACCTCGGGTTTGGTTCTCACTGTACAATACTAAACAATAATGAAATACATAAATTGTATTCAAACTTCGCGGAATAATACAAAAGGTTCCTTAATCAAAAGGCTACACTTCCCAAGGTCTATTACCTTAATCTTAAACATTACATATCTTAAGGGAAATACAAAAGATTTACAACAGTAATTACATAACAGTAAACTAAACTAGCATGCAACTACTAAAATTAAACATTCGCTTTCCTCTTGCCTTTATCCGATTTAGAGCTTTCGGGATTGGCTGAAATAAAGTCATGATATAGCAAGAATGAGCACCTAAATGGCTCAACAAGTTTATAAACAACAATCATACGATATATCATGATGAAGGGAAATAACTTCAAGGTTTCAACAATAACAATTGTGAAAGATAACAAGAATCAATGTTCAATAAAAGAAGGAATTGACTCTTTACTGCTGAGTGGTCTTTAATGACCATGAACTGCTACTAAGGTAGAACAGACATACAATGTTTGACTCCTTGTTAAAATAACGGGACACTTGAGGGGATCAGTCCTCTCATGTCCTATGTATATGCATCACATTTAGTTTTCTTGCGCGCTGTCGGGTTCCGACAAATAAAAAATTCCCCTTTAACTAGGGTTGTTCTATCTCAGTCTTACTGTAAAAATCCGCACCAGCCAATGGTTTGGATAAGCTTTTATAATATTCAACTAAATGAATTTAACATGCATTTGTCTAGCCGAAACAATTAGCTTAGACGTTCTTAAACAGTTTGCAAAAGCACTATGTGTGAATAGAATAATCAATAACGATGTGAAGTAATTTTCGATAATTAATTCACTCAAAGGTCTGTCAAATATCTACGAGTGTAGATACTTGCTCAACAATAATTGAATTGCTCAAAGTAATTAAAGTTGAATAATAATTGCAACAATAAGTACAAGTTAAGGGTAGAAGACTTGCCTCGTGCGTCGTCTACGGCTAACCAACTTAATTTAATAATTCTTGAACGGACCTAACAATTAAATCAGTTTGATCTTAAATTAGTATCATATACACATTAGTATAATGACCTTTATAACTCTTACGAACCACATAATTATATAATTATGGGTATATAATCACATAGGCAACATTATCATTAATTACTTGATAATATTTCAAACACAAAGAACCTATATTAATTATTTAATATAGTTCATACACTTATATAATATTATTAACAATTTAATAATATTTTATTAGTCTTGTAGTATTATTAATCGTTTAATAATACATTATTAGTCTTCTAATATTATTAATCTTTTAATAATATTCTATCAATCACTTAACATTATTAATCTATTAATAACATTTTATTGTCCTTATAATATTATTAATTATTTAATAATATTTTATTCACCTCATAATATTATTAATCCTTTAATAATATTTTATTCATTATTTAATATTATTAACTATTTAATAATATTTTAAATCATTATCTAATATTATTAATTATTTAATAATATTTTATTAATTATCTAATATTATTAATCATTTAATAATATTTTATTACCTCATTAATATTATTAACCATTTAATAATATTTTAAACATTATCTAATATTATTAATTATTTAATAATATTTTATTTAATATCCAATATTATTAATCATTTAATAATATTTTATTATCTTATTAATTTTATTAATCATCTAATAATATTTTAAATCATTATCTAATATTATTAATCATTTAGTAATATTTTATTTATTATCTAATATTATTAATCATTTAATAATATTTTATTCATTATCTAATATTATTAATCATTAAATAATATTTTATTCATTTACTAATATTATTATTTATATAATAATATTTTATTGACTTATTAATGTTATTACTCATTTAATAATATTTTAATCTCTTACTAATATTATCAATCATTTCATAATATTTAATTACCTATTAATATTATTAACCATGTAGTAATATTTTAATACTCTTTAAATAATTCCAAAAGTTAACTTTTAAATTGGGTTAACCTTAGTATTTAATTTAAACATTAGATAGCATTGATTTACAAATAGACTCCATATAAATTGGTTTAATACCCAAATATATTCATTTTACACCTATTTCAACTTAATTTTTCAAATAAAACTTGACCCGGATCGACCTGACCCGACCCGGACCGACCCGACCCGACCCGGAGCACCAAAAATCTGCTTAACAGATTGTTCTGACGCAGCAGCGTCAGTCCTGACGCGGCTGCGTCAGCCATTTTGTCCGAAAGTCAACAGTTTGACTGCTCGACCCTCCGACGCTCCGACAGCCATAACTTCTTCATACGAAAACATTTTGGGGTGATTCTTGAGTCCATTCTCATCATAATTTCCCCCTCTACAATTTCTCTTTAGATCACAAATCCAAATTCCAAACGTAACTAGACTCAAAACGGCTCACAATGCAACATAGGGTTTTAAAATCAACATCCTTTGCGGTAAAAGGCATAACTTCTTTGTTATTCATTATTTTTGAAACGTTTAAAAAGGTTTTATCTTTAAAACTCATAGATATAGCTTTCTAGACATAAAAATCCACTTTCCAATTTGTACATTTCAAAATACAACCATAAACCTACATGCATAGTTAGGGTTTACCGGTAAAATTGTGTTATGAACTTTTCTACCATTTTTATGTATTTCTAACATACCAAAACATTTTATAAACACATAGATCTATGAATATACATATATTACATAGTTAAATACTTCTAGATCATCAAAACGAGTTTTGATCGGTTAAAAATTAATTTTAACCGATCAAAAGCTTTTTAGACTACAAAAATGAAATAAGATGAAGTTGAGAGCACTTTTAAACCTTGAGGTCTTGGATCCTCTTCTTCTCCTTCTACCAAAGTAAGTTGTGTAGCTTGAGGACATCCACCAAGACCTTCCTTAGCTTTTTCTCTCAACACTTAGGTGTTTTGCTCTCAAATGCTCTCAAATGCTCTCTCTCTTTTTCTTTCTAGCAACTTCAAATGAACTAACAAACATTGAACAAGTGTGGAGTGTTTCTTTTATAGCCAACCACTAACACACCATTAACTCACTAATTCACCCATGTTGGTCAATTTAATTGCTAATCATGCTTACTATTTGATTGAATGACCATTTGATTGACTCATGGAATGACTAGGGTTGTTCAACCACTATATGACATGGATGGATTTCCAAGCAATCTAAGAAGTCAAGTTATCCATGTGGGGCCCCCAAGAATTCAGCAAATTGGATTATCCAAGCCATTTTTCCTTTATTTTTAATGCAAAAATGTGCATATATACATCTATATATATATATATATATATATATATATATATATATATATATATTGACCAAAGTTTGACCCTTATTGGACTTCACATTGGGCTTGGTAATAACTTCTATTGGGCTCATTCAATTAAATTGTTTGGGCTCAATTTAAATAACACATTGGGCTTATATTAAATAGTCTAGGTTACATTTAATTAAATCAAGCATTGGACTTGTTTAATTAATTACATGGGCTAGTAATTAAATTAATTACATGGGCTACTAGGTTAATATCTTTAACCTAGTTTATCAACTTATTTGGATATAAAATATAATCCAATTAGATTTGCTTTAATTAATTATACACTTTGCTTTAATTCTTTAAATAAATATACAAGCACATAAGTATATTTATTTAATTATCTAATGCACAATTAATTAATGAGAAAAATTTAAATTCATTGCTAAATATTTATTAAGCATATTTACAATGACTAATGAAATTCGTGGTCATTACATTCTCCCCCCCTTATAAGAATTCCGTCCCCGGAATTACAAATTTAAACTAATCAAAAAGATGCGGATAGTTAGCCCTCATCTTTTCATCAAGCTCCCACGTAGCTTCTTCAGCGTTGTGGTTCCTCCAAAGGACTTTGACAGAATGTATAACCTTATTCCGTAATTTCTGCTCTTTCCTATCTAGTATCTGGACAGGAATTTCTTCGTACGGCAAGTCTTTCTCGACTTGTATTTGCTCATAGAATATAACATGTTTGTGATCTGGCTTGTATGGTCGCAACACTGACACATGAAACACATTGTGAATATGTTCCAGTTCAGGAGGTAAAGCTACCTCGTACGCTACTTCACCCACTCTCTTCAATATCTTGAACGGTCCTATGAACCTCGGACTCAGCTTCCCTTTCTTTCCAAATCGGATCTTCCCTTTCCAGGGAGATACCTTCATGAACACAAAACTCCCAACCTCGAAGTCTCGCTTCTGTCGATGTAAATCGGCATACTTCTTCTGACGGTCCTGAGCTGCTACTAGCCGAGCTCTTATTACCTTGATAATTTCTACCATTTGTTGAACCAATTCCGGCCCCAACAATCGGCGTTCTCCTACCTCATCCCAACATAGAGGTGTTCTGCACTTTCTTCCGTATAATGCTTCGTAAGGCGGTATGCCTATGCTTGCATGATAACTATTGTTGTATGCAAACTCAACTAATGGTAAATGGTTCTCCCAACTGCCCTTGAAATCCATCACACAGGCCCTGAGCATATCTTCCAATGTCTGTATTGTTCTTTCACTTTGCCCATCGGTCTGTGGATGATATGCTGTACTCATTCTCAACTGTGTCCCCAATCTCTCCTGAAGACTTCTCCAAAATTTTGACGTGAAGCGCGGATCTCTGTCTGACACAATCGATACCGGCACCCCATGTCTCGAAACTATCTCCTTGATGTACAGTTTAGCTAACTGATCCAAACTGAACTTAATCTTGATCGGCAAAAAGTGCGCTGACTTTGTTAGTCGATCTACAATCACCCATATTGCGTCAAATCCCTTCTGTGTTGCTGGAAGTCCTACCACAAAATCCATTGTGATATGCTCCCATTTCCACTCAGGAATCTCTAACGGCTGTAGTAACCCACTTGGTCTCTGATGTTCAGCCTTTACCCTTTGACAAGTTAGACATCGGCTGACACATTCTGCGACCTCCCTTTTTAAATTCGGCCACCAAAAATGCTGACGCAGATCTTGATACATCTTCGTACTTCTCGGATGTATCGAGTATCTCGTACCGTGGGCCTCTTGCAAGATCTCTTCTCGTAGTTCGGGCACTAGCGGCACCCAAACACGATTTTCAAATCTTAGCAATCCCATGCTATCTTCCTTGAACTTGACCTCTTCCCCTTCGGTCATTCTCATCCTTATTCTGACACATTCTTCATCTTTGTCTTGAGCCTCTTTTACCCGATCTAACAGGGTTGGGCTCGCTTCCACTTCCATTGACTCATTTGGATTTCTTACCTCCAACTCCATTCGAGCCATCTCTTGAACCAATTGTTCCTGATCTGTCAAGATGAACAATTTCTCCCTGCTCTTTCTGCTTAGAGCATCTGCTACTACGTTGGTCTTGCCGGGATGATATAGAATTTCACAATCATAGTCCTTGATCAATTCTAACCATCTCCGTTGCCTCATATTTAACTCCTTCTGTGTGAAGATATACTTCAGACTCTTGTGGTCCGTGAATATCTCACATTTCTCTCCATATAAATAATGCCTCCAGATTTTAAGGGCAAACACTACCGCAACCAACTCCAAGTCGTGGGTAGGGTATCCCTTCTCGTAATCCTTCAACTGTCTGGACGCATACGCAACGACCTTGCCGTTTTGCATAAGCACACAACCAAGTCCCTTGTGCGATGCATCACTGTAGACCGTAAAACCTCCCGTATCGTCCGGTAAAGTCAATACAGGTGCTTCACTAAGTCTCTTCTTTAGCTCTTGAAAACTTTCCTCACACTTCTCCGTCCATACATATTTCACCGTCTTCCTCGTTAAATTTGTCAACGATGTTGCTATCTTTGAAAAATCTTGAATAAATCTCCGATAGTAACCCGCTAACCCCAAGAAACTTCTTACCTCCGTCGGCGTCCTTGGTTGTTCCCAATTCATCACCGCTTCCACCTTTGCTGGATCTACTGAAACTCCCTCCTTGTCAATGACATGACCTAAAAATTGAACTCTCTCCAACCAGAATTCACACTTCGAAAATTTAGCATACAACTGCTCCTTCCGTAAAATCTCCAACACCAATCTTAGGTGTTCAGCATGCTCCTCCTCCGTTTTAGAATACACCAGAATATCGTCAATGAACACAACAACAAATTTATCCAAGTACTGCTTGAATATTCTGTTCATCATGTCCATAAATGCGGCTGGCGCATTCGTCAGTCCAAACGACATCACCAGAAACTCATAATGCCCATATCGAGTTCTGAATGCCGTCTTGGGTACATCCTCCTTCCTGACTTTCAACTGATGATAACCAGTCCTCAAGTCAATCTTTGAAAAGTACTTCGCCCCTTTCAATTGATCGAAAAGATCGTCAATTCGTGGCAACGGGTACTTGTTCTTAATTGTCACCTTATTCAGCTCTCTGTAATCCATACATAACCTCATCGATCCATCATTCTTCTTTACAAACAACACAGGTGCTCCCCATGGAGAAACACTTGGCTGAATGTACTTATTATCCAACAACTCCTGTAGTTGGATAATTAACTCCTTCATTTCTACCGGAGCCATCTTATATGGTGCCTTTGATATTGGTGCTGTCCCCGGTACCAAATCAATTACAAATTCTATCTCCCTATCTGGCGGTAAACCTGGCAGTTCGTTTGGAAACACGTCCATGAACTCCCTCACTACTGGTATTTGCTCCATCTCGGGATTCACCATTTGTGTGTCCACTATGTGAGCTAAATACCCTACACAACCTTTCTTCAACATTTTCTTGGCCTGCATCATCGTCAGACATGTTGATTGTCTAGACGACTTGCTGCCATAAAATACGACCTTAGACCTGTTTGGTGTCTTAAGGTGTATACACTTCCTTTGACAATCAATTATAGCTCCATGGTTAAACAACCAATCCATTCCAAGTATAACGTCAAACTCCCCCAAACGTATCGGAATTAAATCTACCCTCAACTTCTGACCCCTGATTTCAGCACAACAGTTTCTATGTACATACTCTACATGAATCACTTCTTTATTTGCAACTTCTATGTTCAGTGGGTTCTCTAGTTTTTGTCTAGGCAGTTCTAACCGTCTAGCGAATTCATCAGACACAAATGAACAGGTAGCACCCGAATCAAATAATACGTAAGCATTTATCTCATTGATCGGAATAATACCTGACACCACGTATTTTGATTCGACGGCGTCCTGCACCGTCATGTTGAAAGTCCGTGCCGTTGGTTTGTTCTGTGGCACCGGCCCTCCAATGGTCAGTTTGGCGTTGTTGTTGTTGTTATTGCTTCCCCTAAAGCCCGAACTCCCTCCGGTGTTCTTCTTCTTCGGACAATCTTTAAACTGATGGTCCATGGCCCCGCAGGCGAAACAACCTCCCTTCCTTTTTGGTGTGGGACAATTAGGAGCGATGTGCCCCTCTTGCCCACAGTTGTAACAGACATTCCTTCCCTTCATGCACTCCCCTGAGTGATTCTTCCCGCATTGACTGCATTTGCTTGCTTTCTTTGACTCACTGCCCTGGGGTGTCCCCGAACTGCTGTTGTTATTCCACTTGCGTTTGTTCGAGTTGCTGCCCCCGCTGCTACCCTCTCTGTTTCCCCCATCGCTTCTCTTCTTGTTCCGTTCTTGATTGTGCTTATTCAAAGCTTCATTTCCACCCTCAGCTATGATAGCTTTCTCCAGCAGTGTTGCAAAATTTGTGATCTGGAGAACAGCTACCCGACTATAAACCCATGGTTTCAGCCCCTGTTCGAATCGTCTGGCGCGTCTTGCCTCCGTGTCCACCTGATGTGTAGCAAATCTTGCCAATTCATTGAACTTGGCGGCATATTCGGATACAGACAAGTTACCCTGCTTAAGTTCTAGGAATTTGATTTCCATCCTAGCTTTTGTACTCTCTGGAAAGTAGTTTTCCAAGAATACCTCTATGAATCGCGCCCACGCGATCGTTCCCTCCCCTGCTCTACTCTTATTGGCCTTCCACCAGTGGCTGGCCTCTCCTTTCATCATGAAGGTAGCAAATGAGGTCATTTGCTCCTCCCTAACTCGTGTAACCTCGAAGACTTTTTCCATCTCCTCTATCCAGGTCTGTGCTTCTATAGGATCCGTGGTTCCTTTGAACTCGGGTGGTCCTATTAATTTGAAATCCTTAAAGGTTGCTAGTGGAGCGGCAGGGTTTGTTGCTCCAGTAGCCTCTGCGTTGCGTCCGCGAAATGCTCCCATTAGCATTTCTACGAACTCTTGGACAGGGTTGGGTGGTACCCCTCCGGCATTGACTGACTCTTCGACTGGTGGTGGGGGTAGTCGTTGATTTCTTCTCTGTGGCGGCATTTTCTGTATAAAGAAAATTTAATTTATTAAAGTTGTTTCAATCTTTTTACTTTCGTTTTGTAGCTTAGGTATTTTAAACTAAAGCACAAATAATCATCTTGACACATATAAACATAAACGAAAATGCATTTATATTCATATGCTAAAACACAGTGCGTAGCACTTTTACATCATAAGCATACTGCTATAAACGCTGCTAACCCCGATAGTTAAAACAAAAGACTGGATCTAACATATCCCACAACTTCATAGAGTTGGGATTTACAACATACTAACCCTCTATCAAAACAAAAGTTGGGTACTGCATCTATGTACATACATCATAAATAAAGAAAATACAACTAACGGCGCATCCCTCGACGAACCGCATCGTCGTACTCCTCATCTCCAATAGCCCTGACCACACCCCTACTGATGGTGTGCAAGGTCTGGCCTTCCTCGGCAGGGTAATAGTGCACCCTACTCTGGATCCTACCAACTGATGAGCGATAGACGTAACTGAGTCTATCTATCCTCACCTTCTTCTCCCTAACCTCCTCCTCCAGCTCCATCATCTGCCCGTGAGCTGCATCACGCTGAAACTCCATATCTAACCTCGCCTCAACGGCCTGCTGCATCTGGCCCCTCATGGCCTCCCTCTCTGCCTGTGTCTGCTGAATCTTCAGCTCAGCGGCTACTAACTTGGCCTCCATCTCGGCCATCCTCGCCTTCAGCTCTATGTTCTCGCCGGAGAACATATAAGCTGTATCTCTGTACTGCTGCTCTGTCTGCTGGTGGATCTGGTTCTGCTCCTCCAAGTGCTGAACCCTCTCCTTTAGCTCATCGTTAGCCGTAGTGAGAGTATCGATGATGTCACTGGCGACAGTGCCCATGCCATCAACATACTCAGCTGGCTCCTCGTCCTCATCATCATCAGTATCAGCCTCCTCCTCACTGTACTGCCCCATAACTCCGCCCCAGACAGCGTCCTCTCTATTTCCCTCCTCGGGATCTGACTCTGGCTCCTCGACCGGTGCAGCCACCCGTGGCTGTGCGGTATCCATATGGATATCCGTATAGATCACCTCATCTACCGCAGTACTCGACTGGCCTATCTCCGTCATCCTACAATAACATAAATAGCACATGTTAGTACAGCAATAAAATATATTCATTGATGAAATGAAATGATATTTTATCATGTACATTTCGGCTCGATGAATTTTCTCAATCCATCTCCAAAAATACACATCATGATGAATCTCCCCGATTCATCTCCTAACGCACTCGATAAGAGTTTAGTGCTAAGGTTATAACCTAGGTTTCACAATCCTAACGTTTCTAACCTACAACTCTGATACCAACCTGTGACGACCCCAAATCCGGGTTCTTTAACCTCGGGTTTGGTTCTCACTGTACAATACTAAGCAATAATGAAATACATAAATTGTATTCAAACTTCGCGGAATAATACAAAAGGTTCCTTAATCAAAAGGCTACACTTCCCAAGGTCTATTACCTTAATCTTAAACATTACATATCTTAAGGGAAATACAAAAGATTTACAACAGTAATTACATAACAGTAAACTAAACTAGCATGCAACTACTAAAATTAAACATTCGCTTTCCCCTTGCCTTTATCCGATTTAGAGCTTTCGGGATTGGCTGAAATAAAGTCATGATATAGCAAGAATGAGCACCTAAATGGCTCAACAAGTTTATAAACAACAATCATACGATATATCATGATGAAGGGAAATAACTTCAAGGTTTCAACAATAACAATTGTGAAAGATAACAAGAATCAATGTTCAATAAAAGAAGGAATTGACTCTT
Organism: Hedera helix; assembly: GCA_947179155.2. NCBI lineage: Eukaryota > Viridiplantae > Streptophyta > Magnoliopsida > Apiales > Araliaceae > Hedera > Hedera helix. The sequence continues at coordinate 29,806,464 of OX359271.1, read as the reverse complement.
TACTGCTGAGTGGTCTTTAATGACCATGAACTGCTACTAAGGTAGAACAGACATACAATGTCTGACTCCTTGTTAAAATAACGGGACACTTGAGGGGATCAGTCCTCTCATGTCCTATGTATATGCATCACATTTAGTTTTCTTGCGCGCTGTCGAGTCTCCGACAAATAAAAAATTCCCCTTTAACTAGGGTTGTTCTATCTCAGTCTTACTGTAAAAATCCGCACCAGCCAATGGTTTGGATAAGCTTTTATAATATTCAACTAAATGAATTTAACATGCATTTGTCTAGCCGAAACAATTAGCTTAGACGTTCTTAAACAGTTTGCAAAAGCACTATGTGTGAATAGAATAATCAATAACGATGTGAAGTAATTTTCGATAATTAATTCACTCAAAGGTCTGTCAAATATCTACGAGTGTAGATACTTGCTCAACAATAATTGAATTGCTCAAAGTAATTAAAGTTGAATAATAATTGCAACAATAAGTACAAGTTAAGGGTAGAAGACTTGCCTCGTGCGTCGTCTACGGCTAACCAACTTAATTTAATAATTCTTGAACGGACCTAACAATTAAATCAGTTTGATCTTAAATTAGTATCATATACACATTAGTATAATGACCTTTATAACTCTTACGAACCACATAATTATATAATTATGGGTATATAATCACATAGGAAACATTATCATTAATTACTTGATAATATTTCAAACACAAAGAACCTATATTAATTATTTAATATAGTTCATACACTTATATAATATTATTAACAATTTAATAATATTTTATTAGTCTTGTAGTATTATTAATCGTTTAATAATACATTATTAGTCTTCTAATATTATTAATCTTTTAATAATATTCTATCAATCACTTAACATTATTAATCCATTAATAACATTTTATTGTCCTTATAATATTATTAATTATTTAATAATATTTTATTCACCTCATAATATTATTAATCCTTTAATAATATTTTATTCATAATTTAATATTATTAACTATTTAATAATATTTTAAATCATTATCTAATATTATTAATTATTTAATAATATTTTATTAATTATCTAATATTATTAATCATTTAATAATATTTTATTACCTCATTAATATTATTAACCATTTAATAATATTTTAAACATTATCTAAAATTATTAATTATTTAATAATATTTTATTTAATATCCAATATTATTAATCATTTAATAATATTTTATTATCTTATTAATATTATTAATCATCTAATAATATTTTAAATCATTATCTAATATTATTAATCATTTAGTAATATTTTATTTATTATCTAATATTATTAATCATTTAATAATATTTTATTCATTATCTAATATTATTAATCATTAAATAATATTTTATTCATTTACTAATATTATTATTTATTTAATAATATTTTATTGACTTATTAATGTTATTACTCATTTAATAATATTTTAATCTCTTACTAATATTATCAATCATTTCATAATATTTAATTGCCTATTAATATTATTAACCATGAACTAATATTTTAATACTCTTTAAATAATACCAAAAGTTAACTTTTAAATTGGGTTAACCTTAGTATTTAATTTAAACATTAGATAGCATTGATTTACAAATAGACTCCATATAAATTGGTTTAATACCCAAATATATTCATTTTACACCTATTTCAATTTAATTTTTCAAAGAAAACTTGATCCGGATCGACCCGACCCGACCCGGAGCACCAAAAATTTGCTTAACAGATTGTTCTGACGCAGCTGCGTCAGTCCTGACGCGGCTGCGTCAGCCATTTTGTCCGAAAGTCAACAGTTTGACTGCTCGACCCTCCGACGCTCCGACAGCCATAACTTCTTCATACGAAAACATTTTGGGGTGATTCTTGAGTCCATTCTCATCAGAATTTCCCCCTCTAAAATTTCTCTTTAGATCACAAATCCAAATTCCAAACGTAACTAGACTCAAAACGGCTCACAATGCAACATCGGGTTTTAAAATCAACATCCTTTGCGGTAAAAGCCATAACTTCTTTGTTATTCATTATTTTTGAAAAGTTTAAAAAGGTTTTATCTTTAAAACTCATAGATCTAGCTTTCTAGCCATAAAAATCCACTTTCCAATTTGTACATTTCAAAATACAACCATAAACCTAGCATGCATAGTTAGGGTTTACCGGTAAAATTGTGTTATGAACTTTTCTACCATTTTTATGTATTTCTAACATACAAAAACATTTTATAAACACATAGATCTATGAATATACATATATTACATAGTTAAATACTTCTAGATCATCAAAACGAGTTTTGATCGGTTAAAAATTAATTTTAACCGATCAAAAGCTTTCTAGACTACAAAAATGAAATAAGATGAAGTTGAGAGCACTTTTAAACCTTGAGGTCTTGGATGCTCTTCTTCTCCTTCTACCAAAGTAAGTTGTGTAGCTTGAGGACATCCACCAAGACCTTCCTTAGCTTTTTCTCTCAACACTTAGGTGTTTTGCTCTCAAATGCTCTCTCTCTTTTTCTTTCTAGCACCTTCAAATGAACTAACAAACATTGAACAAGTGTGGAGTGTTTCTTTTATAGCCAACCACTAACACACCATTAACTCACTAATTCACCCATGTTGGTCAATTTAATTGCTAATCATGCTTACTATTTGATTGAATGACCATTTGATTGACTCATGGAATGACTAGGGTTGTTCAACCACTATATGACATGGATGGAATTCCAAGCAATCTAAGAAGTCAAGTTATCCATGTGGGGCCCCCAAGAATTCAGCAAATTGGATTATCCAAGCCATTTTTCCTTTATTTTTAATGCAAAAATGTGCATATATACATCTATATATATATATATATATATATATATATATATATATATATATATATATATATATATTGACCAAAGTTTGACCCTTATTGGACTTCACATTGGGCTTGGTAATAACTTCTATTGGGCTCATTCAATTAAATTGTTTGGGCTCAATTTAAATAACACATTGGGCTTATATTAAATAGTCTATGTTACATTTAATTAAATCAAGCATTGAGCTTGTTTAATTAATTACATGGGCTACTAGGTTAATATCTTTAACCTAGTTTATCAACTTATTTGGATATAAAATATAATCCAATTAGATTTGCTTTAATTAATTATACACTTTGCTTTAATTCTTTAAATAAATATACAAGCACATAAGTACATTTATTTAATTATCTAATGCACAATTAATTAATGAGAAAAATTTAAATTCATTGCTAAATATTTATTAAGTATATTTACAATGACTAATGAAATTCGTGGTCATTACAGGATCATTCTCATTGTATATTATGTTATTTAAAGTTTACTCCTGGCCAAGGCATTGTCATCTCCACATCAAGAACTCTTACACTTACTGCTTACTATGATTCAGATTTAGCTAGTTGCCCTATGACCCATCGCTCGAAGACTGGTTATTGCATCTTCCTTGACTCTTCTCTAATTCCTTGGAAAATTAAGAAATAATCCAAGGTTTCTCGCTCTTCTGTTGAGGCCGAGTATCGTGTTATGGCTATGGCAACTTGTGAATTTACATGACTTTCTTATTTCTTACATGACCTTGGTATTCCTATTTCTTCTCCTATTTCCCTTTTTGTGATAATAAGGTTGATATCTATATTTTTGCCAATCTAATTTTTCATGAATGAACTAAACATACTGAGATCAATTGTCATGTTGTTCATAAAAAACGTATTACAAGGTCTGTTTAAATTGACTAAGATGTCTTCTACATATCAACTTGTAGATTTATTTACCAAATCTTTTGGTCGTGATCAATTTCAATTTCTCAAGTCCAAGTTGAGTATCTCAAATTTACATGTTCCAACTTGAGGAAGAGTATTACCGTAAATTTTCTCTTACTCCCCAAGATATTATAATCTCAGTCCCCAATTTTATCTTGGTCCCCAAGTTTTGTATAATTAGTTAGTTTATTTTCTCTTACTCCCTAATATATTATCTTGGTCCCTAAGTTTTGTGTAATTAATTAGTTTACTTGCCTTGAAAATCTTGTATAAATTTATAATTGTATCAATGAAATCGTAACCTAAGCAACCTAATCCTTGTAGATAACAATTTGAATGGTCCATTCCCTTATTCCATTGTAGGCATTACAGAACCAACATTTTTACATCTTCGAGGTAATTTATTATCTAGTCCCTTGCCCTCCAACCTAATGTCCTTTAAAAACTAACTTATTTGTCCCTATGGAATAACTTACTAAATGGGACAATACCATCTTCCTTAGTTGCTCTTCCATCATTAGAATCCGTAGACCTCACTTCTAATATGCTATATGGACTAATTCTGCAATCAGCTTCAACACTTGTGAACTTAAGGTCTCTTCGTTTATCGAATAACTCATTAAATGGGATAATATCGTCTTGATTGTTTGCTCTTCCATTATTAGAATCATTATTACTTAGTTTTAACCTACTCACAGTTCAACTAGATGAGTACTAATACTCTACAACGTTGATTGCTATTGGTTATTACAATAATATACTATCTGGATTCATTCCAAGATCTGTTTAGAACTTGTGAACCTGACTTCTCTCAACCTTTCCTCAAATAATTTAATTGGGGTCTTGGAGATTGACATGTTCTCACGCCTTAAAAATCTCCAATCTTTAGACCTTTCCAACAAACAAATTCATGGCTAAATTCCTTGCTTGATGGGATCAACATGAGGACATTCAATTCTTTATGTAGATTTCTCTCATAACATTCTCACTGGTGGTATAGAGCAACTTCAGTGGAAGAATCTCATTACTATAAATCTTTGGACCAATATGCTTAATGGATCACTAACTTAGTTGATTTCCAATTCAAGCTTCGTTGAAGTTTTAAATTTGTCTAATAACAACTTGAGTGGAATGCTTCCACATTGCCTAGTTCATTTAATTTACTCCCTCCCAATGTTAGATTTATGGATGTATAACATTTATGGGAATATTTTATCGACATTATCAAACTTTCGTAACTTAAGGACTTTAAATATGTATGGCAATTAGTTAGAATGAACAATTTATTATTCTTTTGTTAATTTCAAATTCTTGGAAGTTCTTGATTTGGGAAGCAATTACATGAATGGCATATTCCCAAATTAGTTGGAAACTCTTCCAAATCTATAATGTTCTTGTTTTGAGATATAATTGCTTCAATGGTTTCATATGTGTTGGGAATTAAGTCGTTGCAAACCAAATAATATAAAATAAAGAGAGTTAAAACAACATAAGATTTAACGTGAAAAATTCTTAAAGGGAAAAATCACAAGTCGAACACCAAATAATGGGCTTACAATAATCCTCTCAAGTTTTACGCTCTAAAATTTGAGGTTACATAATATCACGACATAACTTTTTGACAGACTAAAAACTGCAAAACTGTCCCTCCCACAATACAACTTTTTTGCACAAAATATAAAAGTTGCAAAAACCCTTTCCCTCACATAAGCCAAAAATCCCCTCACACCCTCTCTCAACTCGTAGAATGCTACAAAATATGTAGTTATATTACACTTCAACAACTAAATATAAAACTCTATTTATAGAGTAGGCAAAACTTTCATCTTCCTATTTAAAATATGACACTTCCAACATAATACTCCTATTAAAATAGAACTTTTTTCTTTCCATAACAACAATTCTTTTCTTAATAAGATTCGAGGAGTATCCTAACAATTTCTCCCACGACTCGAATCCTCAGATACTTCAATTTTATCTCTAAATAGGATTTGAGAAGTAACCTAACAATTCCTCCTTCAACTTAAATCTCCAAACACCTCATATTCATTATTGTCTTGTCACCGATATAGTAATCGCCACCATCATCTGCATCATCTGCATCATCTGTAATATTTTCACTATCCACATCGTCTGCAACATTTGCAATATCCACATAATCTGTGTCATCCATAATATTTACATCATCTGCCACGTCTACAATTTTTGCATTATCTGTGTCACCTATACTGTTTGCAATATCTACATCATTAATGTCATTCGCACTATTCGCATTATTTGCGTCATCCGCATCATTTTCATCTTCATTAGCATCTCTATCATCTTCATCTTCTAGCGGTTGCAGCAGTGATCCTCCATAAGCATAAAATCTTTTATACATCATCATCGTGACAAACATTGAATCCAACTCCTTCAAACTTCAATCTCTTTAATTATTTGCAACACCAATATGACTAATTCTCTTCTACCTTGGATCAAATTAACCTAGCTCTGATACCACTTATTGGGAATTAAGTCGTTGCAAACCAAACAATATAAAATAAAGAGAGTTAAAACAACATAAGATTTAACATAGAAAATCTTTAAAGGGAAAAACCATATGCCAAACACCAAATTTTTACTATATCAATAATAATGGGCTTACAATAATCCTCTAAAGCTTTACCCCCTAAAACTTGAGGTTATACAATACCGCGACATAACTTTTTGCACGGACTAAAAGCTACAAAATTCTCCCTCCCACAATATAACTTTTTTGCATAGAATATAAAAATTGCAAAAATCATCTCCTTCATACAATCCAAAAATCCCCTCAGACCCTTTCTCAACTCATAGGAAGCTACATGATATTTGGTTGTGTTACACTTCAACAACTAAACATAAGACTATTTATAGAATACTCAGAACTTTTCTCTTCCTATTTAAAATAGGACACTTTCAACATAATACTCTTATTAAAAATAAAGCTTCTTTCTTTCTATAACAATAATTCCTTTTTGAATAGGATTCGAGGAGTATCCCAACAATATGCACTAGTCCCAGGACTAAACGCCCCTTCCTTAGCTTACGAATAATTGACCTCTCACACAATGTGTTTTTCATTCTTCTGCCAGAATTAAATTTCAAAATTTTCAAAAGCAATGATGAATTTTAATGTAAAAAGAATGGAACTAAAGTATAAGGGGAGTGACCATTACAACGATTCTATGACCATTGTTATAAAAGGTTTAGAGATTGAATACGTGAGAATTTTAACAGTATTCATTACCATTGATCTATCAAGCAACAATTTTGAACTGGGTTCCTTAGTACAATCAAAATATGAATTCACTATTGTTTCTCAATTTGTCACATAATGGCCTTATAGGTAACATCCTGTCTGAGTTGGGGGATCTGTCAATGCTTGAATCATTAGACATCTCATCCAACCAACTTGAAGGAGAAATTCCTCCACAACTCACACGTCTAGGATTTCTTTCACATCTAAATCTCTCCCAAAATCATCTTAGTGATCCTATTCCTTTAGAGAAACAATTTAACACTATTGAAAATAATTCATATGGTGGAAACTTAGCACTATGTGGAAGTCCATTGTCTAAAGAGTGAAAAAGACAAAACTTGGGCTAAATTTAAAGAAAAAGATGATTCGGACTTTGTGAGCGTATTTACTTGGGAAGCTATGTTGATGGGATATGGTTGTGGAATAGTCTTGGGATTTACTATTGGACATCTCATGTTTCTTGTAGGAAAACCAAAATGGTTTATAGGAATTATTAATAGGGAATGTCGACATTAGAAGGTATGAAGGCTAGAAATATGATATTAAGATATTAGTAAACTCTTCTTATTTATGTTTTTTATTTTATTTTATAATTTTTTGTTATTTAGCTTTCTTTCAGGTACTTGTGGAACACTAGACACTAAAAGAAAACAGGCTCTCAGTTTCCAAATCTTTTGACAAAAATTTCCAAGTGGTTATTGAAAATTAATAAAGGAATATATAATTTAATACTAGTGTGTGTGTGTGTGTGTGTGTGTGTGTGAGAGAGAGAGAGAGAGAGAGAGAGAAGAAATAAGCCATTAACTAGAACACACGGAGAGATGTACAAGAATTAAGAAGTTTGTCAATCTAATATTAATAATAATAATTAAAAGATGAATTTCTTGTGCAATTCTAAACATAATTTAGCCATGAATTAGAAGAGTAACAACAAAGAGGGTTTTAGTCATTACTCTCTCCATTCCATAATAATAGTCATTTTAAAAACAAAAAATGTGTTCCAATTTATTTGCCATTGCGTAATTCTAAACATAATTTAGCCATGAATTTAAAAAGTAACAACAAAGAGGGTTTTAGTCATTACTCTATTCCATAATAATAGTTATTTTAGAACTAAAAAATTTGTACCATTGTATTTGCCACTTGTAATTTTTTAAGTGATTAAATTATTTACTTGTCTATATTAACCAAATTTCAATTATCAAGTTGTGAGCCCATGTAGAAAATTAGGGTTTACATTTGACCTAATAAATTTAATAAACTAAAACAAACAAGACATAAATAAATAAATGAGACCTGAGGAGGGGCCTCCACTAGTCCTGAGGTAGAAGGCTCATGGGGCAACTCATTTTAGGAATTGATTGAGGGATTGGATTGGTGGCTAAAAGAACGGGATGATTTGGGTATTACTCGAGTAACTAAGGGTATTCTGGGAATTTCCCTCGAAGTCACATGCCTGGCACATGACCCCTTTTCCAGGAGACTTTATAAATACCCTTCTCATTTCAAGAGGAAGGGACTTTTGAACCGAACAACTCTCTAGGAACCCTCGAAATTAGGAATTGAATTATCTTGAGACCCGAGACATCAGAGAAAGCTTTTGATCCTTGGATTCTCTCAAAACTCTAAAAACACACGAAAAGCTCTTGGAAACTAGAGATTACTCTAGGATCTCGAGAGTTCTGCCTTGTGTTATTCGAGTGATTGTCCACCCATTTTTCTCATATCTCTGATCAATCAATCAATTCCGTATATTTTGCAGATTGCTCGCCTCTAACCCAGACACGAAACCCTAACCCTAGCAAGGTACGAAATTCATTGCCTACATTCTTTTGGCAAATCTACTAGGGAGGTGAGATTTTGTGAAGAGTATGCCCACAACTCAAAGTGAGAGAGTTTCAAGAAGAATTTCACCAGAAACGAGCATTACTTCACCCAAATTTGTCGCAAGACAATTAGACCTTGACCGACCAATCATTAAGGAAGCTTCTGACAGTAGTTTTACTTCTCTAATGGCCGACCAGAGACAGTCCAAAAGGAAATGCTAAAAGACAAGGTGGTGAGGTCATGGGAGAACAAACTATTGCGATGAACGATATGCATATGGAAATAGTAAAGGCACTAAAGGAGGTACAAGAAGGCCAGAGGATGATGATGAGCATAATGATGGAGATGTAGAGGCAACAAGAGGAGATGGCCACTTTTCGTCAGCAGATGATACACGTCCCTGCCTTCAAAGTTATGTTTCTTGGGAGCTCACAGCAGTAATAAATGGAAGTCGATGATAGCAACAAGAATCAACAGAATGTGCCTCCTCTGATAAAAACCCAACAGATCCCTATTATAAATCTTGAACCTCAATATAGTGGTGATGCACCACAACAAAGGGCAGAAGTAAGTCCCATCCAATAACCAATTATTCTGATTAATACACCACCATTCGTGCAAGTGCAGGTACCAACCATATCAATCCACAACCAACAACCAAACCACTAACATATTTTGCAGGATACAAGTGTGCATCAACAGGTTTCCTTACCACCTACACCCCAAATGAACCGGTATGTAATGGCATCCTAGAAAACCCTTGTATCCAGTCAGTATGTGACGAAAAAAGACATGATAGATGTGATCAATTAGATGCGTAGGCAGATAACCAGGCCTACAGAATTGGACTTCACCCCATCATACCCGGCACATGTAAGAAGGCAGTCATACCCTGCAGGATATATTGAACACCCGCCACAATTCCCTAAGTATAATGGGGAGAAAGGAAATGCGAGGGAGCATATTGCACGTTTTGTGGAATTAATGTCCCCGTGGTTTGGCAATGATGAAACTAGCAATCACAACATCTTATTAAGGGATTTCAACAAAACATTAATAGATAGTGCCTTTAACTGGTACTATAACTTGGAAAAAGGGTTAGACTAGGACTGGGATGACATGAAATTGCAATTTTTTAAGAAGTTGACCATTGTGGAGATGATGAGAATCACACAGAAATCAAACGAGGGGTTGTCAGACTATGTAGATAGATTTAGGGCTCAGGCACAGAAGTGTGTAGAGCCGATTGAAAAAAAGAATCTTGTGAGCATATGTAACAATAGTGCCCTGGATGCCTTCAAACCCCACCTCATTACCAAGGCATGTGATTCATTTTTAACACTTTCATCATTTGCACAGGACTTGGGAGGAATCAAATCATTGCATGAGAGCCATGAGACCGTTGCGTAGAAGGGCAAGAGAACAACTACTATGGCTTTAACGGGTTCTCAGCCGAAGCCACAGGGGGGCAAGAGGGAAATAAGTGACAAGAATACAGATAATGAGGTATTTAAAAATTTGTATGTGCAATGGGCAAAAAATGGAGTGGTGAAGTCTCTAAGACCCAGATTCATAGTAACCGAAGAGATGAAGAAGAGAGCGGACGTATATATGTATCATCAATACCCAAGACACTCCACCATGAATTGTCGCAAACGGCGAAGAATTTACCATAAAAAATTAGCGGTAGGTGAAATCGAATTAGAATAGGAAAGCAACATGCTAGATAAGCCACTGCCCTAGCAGACTAAAAAATGAAAAATATTTTCTTATTTTTATTTGTGTTTTCATTATTAAATAAATGCATTATATCTTGATCGTTACATTAAATTTCGATCAAAAAAAAATCAATAAAAGTTATACTTTTCACTTAAAAAGTAGTGAGACACCTGATTAATCAGCCATCGACCTGAAAAGTTATACTTTCCACTTTAAAAGTAATGAGGTACCTGAATAATCAGTCATCGACCTGAAAATAATGAGGCACTTGAATAATCAGCCCTCAACCTGAAAATAATGAGGTACCTGAATAATCAGCCCTCGACCCGATATTTACACTTTCAAACTTTAAAAGTGATCGAGGCACTAAGACCTCAACCCGATAAGTTACACTTTATCTTCAAAAGTAGAGAACGTTATGCTTTACAAGTATGAATGATATCATAAATGTTATTCGATTTGAAACGTTATGATTTTCGTTAAAACCAAGATGATTTATTAATAAAATTGTTCATACTTTCACTTATACTTGAATGATTTTTTTTAAAAGTATAGATCCAAGTGTTAGTTTGTGAATACAAATTGATTTATTTTATTTTATTTTATACACATTGTTGCCTTGGAATACTAATTTGAATAACTTATGATTCAAGGACTAAATATTATATCATAAGGGTTCAAGTTAAAGGCAAAGACGTGTAATAAGTAGAAAATATTTTGATAATGTAAACATGATATAAAATTAAGTTTTCTTATACAGGAAACAAGTAAACTACAAAGAGTTGTGATCTAAAAGCCATGATACATCGAATTAAACAAAGGGTAAAGACAAAGCCTCCAAGTCAACTATGATAATATCTTGAGTTTTTGTAATGGTTGATATCTTTTCGTCAAGGTCTTGAGCAACGAACTAGAACAATTGAAGCTTGGCTTTCAACTTAGTCATGGTATCTTTAACCTCCGACAGCCTCTCCCAATATACCCTCTCAGTAGAATCCTTCTGAGGAGGAGTGACGTCGGCAATAGGTTCTAAAGGATTCTCCTTCAGGGGAGTAAGACCTGAAACCATAGCATCAGCATCATGGGAATCGCCAGTACCTTCGAGGTTATCGGGAGATGCTGTTGCATGTGGATGGGAAGAAGGAACTGAACTATGCACAGCTGGAGCAGAATTGACATCAGATAATGAGTCATTAGTACTAAGACTGATGCGCTAGTTATGAGGAGAGAAAGCATCGATGGTAGTCCCAAAAGGTCGGGAAGGTCCACAAATGGCAGAACCCACGGCCTAACTTCTAGCACTTCTAAGAACTCTTATGGGGACATGACATCATCCTCCTAGCACTCCTTAGAAATCCTACGGGGGCATGATCATCATCCTCATAATCCTTGATCACTCGAGAAGTCTAGAACTGGTTGGCCAATTTTCTTAAAGGGCGCCATCGAGAAAGAAGTATGCAGAGCGTATCATGGTCTTGATGAATGTTGAGAGCCATGCACAGATGGATACACCGAAGGATACCAACATTCTCGAGCCTCTTCATGTGGTCGGGGTCCCTCAAAATCTCGTTTGTCCAGTGTTACCATCCCTGAAGCAGAAGGTAAGAGTCAGGCTGGAAACGAACCAAACTGTATGGGTATTCCTGCATCTCAATGCACATACGGGGAATACGACTTGCACTATGATAATTATCCCAGTTTTCCTAAGCCGCAATATAGAGATACAAGCCTTCCTTTTCGGGGCGAGGAAAAGAGTGCCGATCATAATTCTAGACACGATCTTAAAAAAGGTCACGATCTCCGAAGAAAGTAGCTCTCCCCCAATCTGTGACAGGTGGTGGTAGCCTCGTGGTTTTGGGATCTATGGCGTGATCTTCGGAACTTGGCATCTTAAAAAAAAAACTTCTCTTTGACAAAACCCGGCAGAAACCAAGACCAATGCTTGAAAAGGTAAACTTGGTCTGAAAAAGAGAAATTAATCTTATGAGTCCTTATCGCTGCGTTGATTGTTTGACCTGAATGTTCTTCTGTTGCGAAAAGGTAACCTTATTTTAAAAGAACCGAGATCCCTTTAGGGTAAAATGGCTTAGAAAAGAAAGATGGAAGACCGTTGAAGACACCTTAAACGAAAAAGAAACTACCATTAAGAAGAGTTCAAATCTAAGAAATTATGAAAATAATAATAATAATAATAATAATAATAATAATAATAATAATAAATAAATAAATACCTGGAAAAAAAGAAGAAGAAGAGAAAATTGGTATAGAGAAAGAACATTAAAGAAGAAAGAATACTATTGAATGAATAAACCCCTTAGGTTGGTCTCCTATTTATAGTATTATATGGAATGATCTAGAATCCATAATACTAGAAAACCTGGCAAGGATCCAAACCCTAATTGAAAAAGTAATTATATAAATTTAAACCCTAATAGAATTCTCTAGAATCAAATTAATTGTTTGCTAAAATAATTTGAAAGTAAATATATTACAATTAAAACTAATTAAAGAAAATAAACTGTGCTTGAAGTTGCGTTAAATCCTGCCGGATTTTGTCGCAACATGGATTGTAGGTCTACTCTTAATTGGCCCGTTGTTTTCCCTTGAAAAAGAAAATTACCCAACCATGACGGTTGGGTCTTCAACCTCCAGCGCAGGTCCAATTTGCTAGATTTCATAAAGATGATTTTTTTATGTTGCATGGTCTGCTCAATGAAGCTTAGGCCTACACTCCGTATATTAATTCTCATTTTCATGGAATGCAATGACTCATATATTACCATCCTTCTAAAATGAGAATTAATATGTCAGCCTAATATAAAGCTTTTAGAGTTCTAAAGATTGAGAGAAGATACAACTTTGCTAATCAATTTAATAATAATTGTGGTACGTAGTAATACCACAATGAAAAGGAAATAGGTTTAGTTAAAATCTAAATGATGAAAATTTCTTTTCATTATAATGTGTGCAAAAAAAAAAACAATAATTGTACATCCTTAAAATATATATATATATATACAAAATTAAAAAAATAAAGTAATAATAATAATAATAATAATAATAAGAAGAAGAAGAAGAAGAAGAAGAAGAAGAAGAAGAAGAAGAAGAAGAATAAAAATAAAATCCAATGATAATAAATAAATACATAAATAAAATAAAATACATACCTATATATTAGTTAATGTGTGCATATATTAATATTTTTGATGATAAGGTCGAATGCTAAATAACCATGATTCTAAAAATAACAATATTTATGAATCTTTGTAAGAATAAAAACATGATATATTTGAAGCAAATGCATCCTAGATTTTTGTGCACGATCGTCAATTCAAAACGCAACTCACGTGCAGGAGACAAATGTGAGTCCATATATAAAATTAGGGTTTACATTTGACTTAATGAATTTAATGAACTAAAACACACAAAACATAAATAAATGAACGAAACTTGAGAGGGACCACCACTAGTCCCGATACAGAAAGTTTGTAGGGGCAACTTATTTTGAAAATTAATTAAGGGATTAGATTGATGGATAGAAGAACGGGATGATTTGAGCATTATTCGGATAACTAAGAATATTCTAGGAATTTTCTTACGATTAAGGGTATTTCTAAAAATTTTCTCAAAGTTACATGCCCAGCACATGACCCATTTGCCAGGAGACTATAAATAACCCTCTCATTTCAAGAGGAATGGATTTTTGAACCGAATAACTCTCTAGGGAATTCTCTCCGAGTTTGAGACACAAGAGAATACTCTTGAATCTTCGAAATTTTGAAGTTTTTGATCATTGGATTCTCTCAAAACTCTAAAAACACACGAAAGGCTCTTGGAAACTAGAGATTACTCTGGGATTCCGAGAATTTTGTCTTGTGTTATTCGAGTGATTGTCCACTTGTTCTTCTCTTCTCTCCGATCAATCAATCAATTCCGTATTTTTTGCAGATTGCTAGCCTCCAACCCCAACATAAAACCCTAATTCTAATCGGATATGAAATTTCTTGACTACACAAGTAATGGCATTAAATGATTTTTTTTAATTCATGTACATAAAGCTAAAATGGGTGGCGGACCCACTTGGGGTCCTGTGACCGCACTCATAAAATACTTCACCATTAACAAATAATGATGTCCCATGGTACGTAAAGTTTCATTCAATTCAAAGGTTAACCGACAGTTAAAATGAGTATAGCTTTTTCCCTGGCTTGAATTCACTTGTTCAAATTAGGATTATCAACGAAACAATCAACAGAAAAGTCGAGAATATGTAAATTGATGGATCGAAAGCAAGAAGTACTTAAAAAAGTGACAATCACCCGACCTTTTTTGGTCAGGTGATTCACTGAATAGCAAATTTACCAAAAAACCGCAGTGCTGCCATGTCATTGTTTGATGCCTTGAGATGTCCTTATTTTATTTATTTAATATGTTTCTGTAGTATTCATTTGGAGTTGGGAAGTTCTGTCTTATCTTTTAATACTATATAGTAAAGTCTTCATTTTGAATTAACTGGTATATATGATACTTTACTTTAATAAATATCAAATTATGTAATTACTAACAATTGGAGGGAATAAGAGCTTAAAACATGTTGATATTATTGTTTGACTTTATATTTATATATATTAATAATAAATATTTCATCATCTATTTCAAATTGTAAGATCATCTACTAATATTAGTTAAATGTGTGACATCATTTTTGAATTAAAAAATATCACATATTTGATTTTAAAAGACAAACTTGATATTAAAATTTGGCATGGAGGGAGCATAACTATATGTTTTCTAACAATTTATTTGTTTCAAGAATATATTTATTAATTATTACATAGTTATTATTAAACTAAATTATTTTTTATGAAAAAAATATTTACAAGTTTATTGAATCATAGGTAGAAGGAAGCTTCAGACTTGGAAGGGCAACATAAGCACATCTTCAGTAGTACACTTAAATAAGACCATGCACATATAATTACCAAAAAAATTTATTTAAAAGGAGTTTATAGGGCTAAATGTGAAATACAATTATTCAAATGTTTTAAATAGATCAATTATCAAACATAGTTTTTCATTCAATGTTCAATTTCAAACACAACTTCTATTTTATCAGTTTATGCATACACATTTAAACATTCAGCACTTTATTTTTTATTTAGTTTTATCAGACCGTCTTTAGCTGAATAACTTTATTGCATATTCTTAAAAGATATTTTTTATTTTATTGGGTTCCAGACAATGAAGGCGTTTGATTGCTAACCTGGACCATGTACATTTTTTCTTGTAATAATAAGAACTTTAACTGGACGAATTGTATAAGGATTAGGACTCACACTTATCCAGCTTCAAGTCGATATATTTTATATATCTTCATGGATGGAAAGTCTTACATAGAGTTTGGTTTATCATATTTTTTTATCTTCACGCTCTTTTAATTAGTCTTGTAGGTGAGTAGTAGCAATTATTACTATTCTTGGATTCAGTCCAGTCGCCTGTTAACTGTTAACTGGTTCATCAGAGGGTCAAATCTTTTCACCAGTAATAATTATTCGTATTATTTATTTGGCAGTGAGTGTTGATGTGCTGAGTTTGATTAAACTGTTGTCTATTATCTTTTGTACAAGCTTGTGCTTTGCTTTGATGGAGATTACAAGCTTTTATGGCCATTATCTAAAATAAATCAAGCATTTTATGACATAGTGGATTGAGATCAAATGTTGTTCCTATTCATGTAGTTGATCTGTTTTATGCAATATGTATTTCAGCCTTTATATGTCGTTAGTATGTGTTCTTTGTCTATATTCACTCCGACTTAATGAACATTATAAAATAAAATTTGATTTTTGTCTTGGTAATTTGTAGGAAGCAATCCCTGTTACACAACTTGTAAGGGAAACAGCCGCAGTCATGCAGGAGTTCAATCAGTCAGGGTAACTAGGATTTCCATGATCTCTTCCATTGTTGTCGAGTCGAAGCGAGTCGGTGGCTGATTACTTAAGCGATCAGTCGACTAGTCATTAGTAAAACAATAAATTATTTACAATACTCAATATATATATATATATTTGAATTACAATTAACATAAAAAATTACAATTTCACAATCAAAACTATTAAATATTATTGATAATAAAAATTAAACCTCTATTAGGATTCTTGTTTATATCATAACTTTCGGCTCCGGAACTATCCGCCCTTTAGATATCTTTAATTGGATGGGTTATTGGGTTATGAGTAAATCAGAATTTGAAATTGAGTTAGGTAAATTAAAATTTGGGTTTGTTCTCAAATTGTCCGACTAGATACCAAGGAGGCCAAATCAATTGTTGATTTGAACCGACTAAGCGATGACTAACTATTCAAGTTGTACGACTTAGCAAGGGCAACCAAGTCGAGTTGTCGACTCACACTTCTAGCAGCGACCGAACGACTATATGACTAGTCGCCGAAACAACGACGTGATAACTATGATCTCCTCTTTTACAATGCCATTGTAGTTGTCTCAGTTTGAGCTTTTTTTGGGGTATAAGTGTATCAAAGTTCCCTTTAAAATGCTAAGCTCCTCCCGTCTACATTTGCCCCTCACTGGCAATTCATTTCAAATACATGATATCAAATGTTTTGGTGCGATTTAGGTGACATTTGTCAGCATGAAAGTGATATTTTCTTATGGTATACTAAAAAGCCTCCGCATTCCTACTAGTAAACTGAATTACATTATTTGTAAATTCATAAGATATGAAAATGATTAATTTTTCATAAACTAATGAAGCATAACTAGTGTCACTTTCGTACTGAATGATATTCCATTGTGTTCAATGATATGACTTTCGGCAGGCTGATAAATAGTACAAACCGCACAAGACCAATAGTATGAGCTCATTTTTCAGAGGGATCCTTTTAGCTTTATAGTTTAGTTGTTAAAAAGTTCAAATTAATGGATCCACTATGGTCCGTGCACAACTTATCAATATCATAGATGAAAGTTAGCATGTGCAAATTGCCTGATGATAACTGAACAAAACTTAGAAGACTCTCAAAATGTACCAATTATTAGTAGAGGCAATACCATTCCTAGAAAACCTTAAAATGCCATTGTAGTTGTTTCAACCTCCATTTGGGGGATTTTGCAGGTTGGAACAGGAACTGTTTTGTTTTGTTTTATGTATATATGTGGATAATTAAGGTCAGAATAGATACTTAACGTGTTGCAATACACTTTACGCATATTTTTGGATTATCCTGATTATGGTGCTGAACTTTTCAGTTACTATGAACTTTGAGTCCAAATATGGATTAAAATTTTCTAATATTTCTCCCCTTTGGCACTCTAGGGGAGATTTCAAGCACTTGATATATGTTTCACAACTTAATATTTTCTCTATTTCTCCTGCAGTGGTGTAAGACCTTTTGGTGTTTCACTCCTAGTTGCTGGGTATGATGAGAATGGCCCACAATTGTATCAGGTATATACTCTAGGTCCTGATCTGCTAGCACAATGCATATTCAATGCCAGTTGCTTTTAAATAAAGCCGATATTTGCTCTAGATTAATTTTAGTTTTATTTTCTTTCTTGGTGTTCATTGGACTTGTTGCATATATCCACATGTCATGCTTCTCTATCTATGGTCGTATTTTAGTGAAAATAATGTTCTTCATGCTAACTTTAAAATTGGAAGAACTTTTAATTTCAGAAAATGAAAGCACCAAAATCAAACTTTCGAACATATACCCAAGTCACATATCTTGTTCAGAAAATTTGGCGAAGGACTTCAAAAACCTTATAGCAGGGTAATACTTGCGGAGACTGTTGTCCTATTCAATGATAGATAACTTCTATACTCATTTGATGGCCATGATTCTATCTTTTGTTAAAGTGACCTATGAAAGTAAGGCTACTGAAATCTTATTATGTGCTTTTCAAATAGCTAATGTAGTATTACAATTCTTTAGTGGTACAAAATGTTCATCTTCATCGAAAATGTTGTGTTCTTTCAAATCTGAACTTCACTAAAGTTCCAATTTTTTTTGGGTATATAGGTGGATCCATTAGGCTCATACTTCTCCTGGAAAGCTTCAGCTATGGGAAAAAATGTGTCAAATGCAAAAACATTTCTTGAGAAGAGGTAAGTTTCTATTATAATCTTTGGTATACAATTTTTACATGGGTAGCTGGCCTGTTCTGTATGTTATACGTGTAAATTGCTTAAAATTCCTGGAAGCTCAACTTTCGTTTGAGTGTTAAAATTTAACCATATATCTTTCCTTTATGAATTTCGTTATATGCGTACTGCTGAGCCTCCACTTCGTATTCTTTTCTTTCTGGCATGTTGATGTTTCCTTGTCTGTTATAAAAAAACTGACTATTTAAGACTGAATAATTATATTAAAAATTCTTCTAACGTTTGGAAGTTGAAGAAAAACCTTGCATAATTTATACTTCTTGCCCACTGAAAACTGATTTGTTATATAGTTTCCAGCCTGCTTGTCATGTCCTTGAACTTTTAGTATAAATGGAACCTGAAACTTCATGTAATACCCGGTTGTTTTTTAGTCCCACATCACCAATATCTAAAGCTATCCTCCCTTTACTTGCCTATATATTAGGACCACCCCCTTTAAGTTTTAAAACACCCAAACATTAAGGCTTTTCCCAATGTGAGGAAACATTTTTGTGTGAGGACCTTTTTAGTAAGGACCTCCATAGTTAAAATATTTTTTCGGTGTCGAGGGCGTGGGCGGACTACGAACCTCATAATTTCGGGTATGTCTCTTTTTCTTTCTTTGTGCAATTATTTAATTTTCTGTATTAGTTTTAATTTTTGTATGCCATTTAGTTTATTAGTTAATATATTTTGGTATATCTTTGTTAGTAATTAGCATTTTGGAATATTAAATTAGTATTTTTGTAACTTTAAAGTTTTGTCAGATAATAATAATAATAATAATAATAATAATAATAATAATAATAATAATAATAATAATAAAATATTTGTTTGTAATAGAATTAAAAATGGAAATAATATTTTTGAAAATATAATTATATGTATTTCGGAATGAACAAGAAAACTATTATTTATTAATACGTTACCATGATTAGAATATTTATGTATGTATAACTTTAAGTATAATTTTGTTTAGAATGGAAGGATTTCATATTTGCCTAAGAGAGAGAAAATGTATAAAACTTAATCAATTGATTAACTATTTATTTATCAATTCATTTATTTTGTTTAATTAGTTCCGATTGAGGGAATTTAACGAGTCAGTTTTGTAATATAATTTCGGATATTTCATTGCGTATTCCAGGTACGGATTCCGTACTCCTTCAGCAATATTTCTTTGATTTTAATTTGTTTGTTTTGTTCTTCATTAGAATTTGGATATTTTTCGATATATTATTCATAGTCAAATGCCTATGATAGTTTTGTTTGATTTTAGATATTCACAACTTAGTTTGTACTCTTTAGACTTGTTAAGCATGTCTAGTCTTTATTTTGATTCTATAGAAATGTACATGCTAGTATATTGGGAGACTTTGTGTCGATTTATTTCAGTTCAGCATGTGCGTATTAGAACCCCTTTTGTGATATTATGTTGCATTCGTTGTGACATGATATTTTTGTTAGAAAGTACCGTAGGGTATACCTGAGCTATAACCACCTGTGGGGGTACCACAGGCATGTCCTCTTGGCACCGAGGCATGACACTTCCGTGGCAGTGTGATTAGTCCACGGCGTCTCCATTTTGTGTACTCCGATGGGAGTTGGCCAATTGGTGTTTTGTTGTGGGAGGCGTATGGGTCGACCCTAGCTATTTGTTCTGTTCTGTTATGCGGTTTGGTGTTGTTTGTGCCGAACACACCTTCCGATTTTGCATGCATTTGGATCTGCAGTCCAATGTGTGCCTGTCTGTGTGACAGTATTTTGACTTGTCTTTGTGACAAGTTATATTTCTGTTTTGTTCTGAGCTCGGTATGAAATAAACACAACCATTCAATTCAGCCTTTTATGTTGTTCAGTGGATCAGTTCAGTTCAGTAGATCAGTTCAGTTTAGTAGATTTTGTTATTCAGTTCAGTTGATTTTGTTAATCTCAGTTTGGTTCATTTGATTTTGTTATTCAATTTAAGTTCTTATTTCTGCACTCTTTATCCGTACTGGGCGTTTGGCTCATGCTGTGTTTTTCTTCCGGCAGGTTTGCAAGGGGATTCAAGGGCAAATGTGAGGAGAGTTTCCTTTTTGTTTTGACATTCTGTTTAGAATTCGTTCGTGCGTAGCCTCCCTTTCCACTGGTCGGGAAGGGGGTGTTACAGAGTTGGTATCAGAGCTAGGGTTCTTTCTTGTAGAAAACCTATTTAGGTTTGACCTGTGAGTTATGGGTAGACATTTGGGTTAGGTTTTTGTTCTGTTTGAAATTCTGTTCAGTTATTCTATCCGTTTGTATTCGAATTTGCCTGAAATCAATTTCGCTTTCGTCCGTTTTGTTTTGTCGAGGGTTTGTAAAACCATTAGAGGTGGTGGAGGCGGTGATAATGATGACAATGTTGGTCGGCACCACGAAGGATGTGTGTTCGTCTTGTCATATAATTAGGTGATAGATGCGCAATATTCTGTTTCGGCACTCTTTTAATTGGCAGTCATAAGACTTTTATTGAGTTTGACTCTACTCATTCGATTATTTCGTATTCTTTTGTTCGGCATCGTGGTGTGCCATTTCAGTTTTTAGATTCTGCTCTGATGAGAATTTTTTTTTGTTATCTCTGATTTGTACCGAGGTTGTTTCTATTAGTTTTGGAAATAAAGATTTGTGGGTCTAATTTTCGGTCGATGCGTATGTACGACTTTGATATGATTCTTGGGATGAACTGTCAAAGCTTAGGTTATGATTATGTAGATTACCTTTAGGCTTGATCTGTGAGTTATGAGTAAATCACTAGGCAAACATATAAGTTTGTTTCGATTTGGTTCTCTGTTTGGTTGGTCTTGATTTTGACCAAATGTTAATCTGTTTTGATTTGTAGTTGATATGAGGAAAGTGAGATAATTTTCCAGGTTATTATTGTTATACAATGGAGTAAGGATATTAGTTAAGAATTGTGATTGGAGTATTAAGAAAAATAAAGTTATATTTTGTACAGTTAATAAATGATCATATATGTAATATGGTTATGATATGAGTATTTGTATCAGCAAGTATTTGATTTCGGAGAATTAATCGTTATAGTGCTTTTAGTAACAATCTATTATGATATTAGACTTGAGGATTTGATATAGGTCGTGTTGGATTTGTGTTAAGCTCCTGGATGATGTGAGGTATGTGTATTGATGGGACAATATGATAAGTGAAAACTATTTGGTATTTATAGATGATCTCTTGTAAACTTGAGTTGTAGATATTCGAGGTAATTAGATTAATCATTGAGGCTAATAATCAATTTTGCAGCTATTTTTGGAGTTTTGTTGAATGACGAGTAATAGTATGAGAAAATCTTGGAATTTGTTGGACTAAGGTTTGCACTAAGAAATGATTGATTTATTTAAATGGTTATATATTAAATGATGAGATTCAATAAATTTTGAGAGACATTGAATAGTTTAGAGTAGACAGTTTACTTATGTAGATAATGGAATGTGACTTGGAGTTTAATATGGTGATTTCAATATTTTAGTGGTATATTATTTTGAGTAATAATATTTGAGAACTAATTCGAAAAGAGATTGTGATATTTTGAAGTGCTTAAGGTGCTAGGGAAATTACTCAGTCTGCGTTTTATTGTCCCATTTGAGATTTTAGAAACGCAAAGTTGCATCTCAGTTAGTTTTGCCTTCATAGTCAACTCACGTGTCTTAGTGCTGAAGAGTTATCATTATTCTCTGTTGCATGTGGTGCACTATCTGTTTTGATAAGATTTTGGAGGAAAACTACTTCGTTGTTTTGTGAAAAATTCTATTTGAGTAAATTTTTTTTGCATCTTTTGATAATTAAGTTCGTTACATTTTATTTTTTTGATTCCGGGGACGGAATCCTCTTTAAGGGGGAGGTAATGTAATACCCGGTTGCTTTTTAGTCCCACATCACCAATATCTAAAGCTATCCTCCCTTTACTTGCCTATATATTAGGACCACCCCCTTTAAGTTTTAAAACACCCAAACATTAAGGCTTTTCCTAATGTGAGAAAACATTTTTGTGTGAGGACTTTTTTAGTAAGGACCTCCATCGTTAAAATATTTTTTCGGTGTCGAGGGCGTGGGCAGACTACGAACCTCATAATTTCGGGTATGTCTCTTTTTCTTTCTTTGTGCAATTATTTAATTTTCTGTATTAG
The DNA here is from genome assembly GCA_947179155.2 of Hedera helix. Taxonomy (NCBI): domain Eukaryota; kingdom Viridiplantae; phylum Streptophyta; class Magnoliopsida; order Apiales; family Araliaceae; genus Hedera; species Hedera helix. The sequence goes on along the minus strand of OX359271.1, from coordinate 29,783,507 downwards.
TTTTAATTTTGTAGTTTTAATTTTTGTATGCCATTTAGTTTATTAGTTAATATATTTTGGTATATCTTTGTTAGTAATTAGCATTTTGGAATATTAAATTAGTATTTTTGTAACTTTAAAGTTTTGTCAGATAATAATAATAATAATAATAATAATAATAATAATAATAATAATAATAATAATAAAATATTTGTTTGTAATAGAATTAAAAATGGAAATAATATTTTTGAAAATATAATTATATGTATTTCGGAATGAACAAGAAAACTATTATTTATTAATACGTTACCATGATTAGAATATTTATGTATGTATAACTTTAAGTATAATTTTGTTTAGAATGGAAGGATTTCAGATTTGCCTAAGAGAGAGAAAATGTATAAAACTTAATCAATTGATTAACTATTTATTTATCAATTCATTTATTTTGTTTAATTAGTTCCGATTGAGGGAATTTAACGAGTCAGTTTTGTAATATAATTTCGGATATTTCATTGCGTATTCCAGGTACGGATTCCGTACTCCTTCAGCAATATTCCTTTGATTTTAATTTGTTTGTTTTGTTCTTCATTAGAATTTGGATATTTTTCGATATATTATTCATAGTCAAATGCCTATGATAGTTTTGTTTGATTTTAGATATTCACAACTTAGTTTGTACTCTTTAGACTTGTTAAGCATGTCTAGTCTTTATTTTGATTCTATAGAAACGTACATGCTAGTATATTGGGAGACTTTGTGTCGATTTGTTTCAGTTCAGCATGTGCGTATTAGAACCCCTTTTGTGATATTGTGTTGCATTCGTTGTGACATGATATTTTTGTTAGAAAGTACCGTAGGGTATACCTGAGCTATAACCACCTGTGGGGGTACCACAGGCATGTCCTCTTGGCACCGAGACATGACACTTCCGTGGCAGTGTGATTAGTCCACGGCGTCTCCATTTTGTGTACTCCGATGGGAGTTGGCCAATTGGTGTTTTGTTGTGGGAGGCGTATGGGTCGACCCTAGCTATTTGTTCTGTTCTGTTATGCAGTTTGGTGTTGTTTGTGCCGAACACACCTTCCGATTTTGCATGCATTTGGATCTGCAGTCCAATGTGTGTCTGTCTGTGTGGCAGTATTTTGACTTGTCTTTGTGACAAGTTATATTTCTGTTTTGTTCTGAGCTCGGTATGAAATAAACACAACCATTCAATTCAGCCTTTTATGTTGTTCAGTGGATCAGTTCAGTTCAGTAGATCAGTTCAGTTTAGTAGATTTTGTTATTCAGTTCAGTTGATTTTGTTAATCTCAGTTTGGTTCATTTGATTTTGTTATTCAATTTAAGTTCTTATTTCTGCACTATTTATCCGTACTAGGCGTTTGGCTCATGCTGTGTTTTTCTTCCGGCAGGTTTGCAAGGGGATTCAAGGGCAAATGTGAGGAGAGTTTCCTTTTTGTTTTGACATTCTGTTTAAAATTCGTTCGTGCGTAGCCTCCCTTTTCACTGGTGGGGAAGGGGGTGTTACACTTCAGGACGAAGTAAGTTCTTCAGTGCTTGTGTTTTCCTTTCCAGAGATATAGTAGATTATGTGAAATTACTGTTTGCACGATCCATTTCATACAAGGACAAAGGAGTAGGGAGATATTTGCCAAAGTATCAAACCGGAAACACTAATTATCTTGACCCTGAAGGAGGGGTAAGCTTCTAACTTTATAAGTTATTAAAAAATATGAATCTTATGTTGGTATACTTGTTTTGTTGCAGAGTTCTAACTGCAGCCGAAATTGAGGATTACCTGCAGGAAGTGGAGTAATTTTCTTCTTGGCGAAGTGATTGGGAAAACCTCATCTTCCTTTTTACTAGGAAGAACATTAAGCTGTCAAATTTGGCTGTAGAATTATGTTGTTGAACCACTGTTATAAAACTGGCTTTTATCTTTGAGCTAGAATATTGGACCAAAACCTTTTATAAATTAAGAACCGCTGCCGTGAACAAACCCTTTTTTATGACATTAACCAGTGTTATAAATTTCCTGCTTATGTTAAGTTTAGACATTTTCGGCTTCTAGTTTGCGTCTAAAAATATCTCTAATTTTGAAAGGCATTGTTAAGGCTCATCTCTTTGAGCCCGCATATTTTCCAAATGGTCTGTCAAAGCTAGGGAAATGATGTTTTCAGCACCGAACAAAATATATACATGGTACAACTGTTTATCAAATGCATTGAGCTACTCATAAAGCTTGAGTGCATGGGATTTTGGAATCCATTCCACCCAAAGGCAAGAAGATTAAAATTCTGCTCAAATTACCAAAAAAAATAATGCATTGATCTGGAAAATAGTCATTTGCCTTGGCAGCTGCTTCCTGCTTGTGTTAAAGACAATGAAATGTGTCCATCTTTTGTGATTAGTGCACATGTTTAAATCCAACTTTTTTAGAGTATTAAATTTGAAAATTTGATATTTTTACGTAAAAATATGATAGTTTCATATGAGTCTCTCATACATGAATGCGGGTCTTAATTTGCTCGGGTTAACATTAACATAAATTAGATTCTATTCGTCTTATCTAATTAGATGTTAAATATATATAAGTACCTGAAATGGGAAGAGTTGTTACTATTTATGTGAAGGAAATCATCTATAATTTTTATGTGAAAATATCAGTTTTATAAATTTATTCATAAAGAGGTACACCATAGTATCCATTAATGAAGATACAGGTGCTCGAGAAATTCTCCTACAAAAAAGAAAAATATAACAGCTTTTTTTTGTTGTTAGTTTGAAAGATAATTTAAACACAAATATTCAACCTTTGGCCACCCTCAAAGTTTAAAAGTCCACCCTTATAGTACACAAGAAATAAGGTTACCACTGGACCAAGACCATTATATATGACATCTTGAACTTGGGCAATCTATACCTTCGTTGGTAACTTCATCACTTGGGGCGATATGGGAATTCACAATGAATACTTGGGGACATTATAGACTTTGCATAGGCAACTACTCTCTCCGACTCTCCGTCTAATTGACTTCAATAATTTAAAAAAAAAAAAATTATCTACCAAAAAATATCTAAAAAGTACACAAGCTATATATAAAATATGCTAAGACTAATTTATTTTCAAAAGTACGTACAACTATATAAGTGAGATCCATCATCTTCAAATAGAGAATTTTATTACATTAAAAAAAAATAGAGAATTTTATTTTCGTAATCTACACGAAGTCTACGTATAATTATAACTTATTTTATACAATCTCCTCTATTTCATTGTTTTAATTCAGGTAAAATGTGTACTTTTAAATAGGGAGTAATAACTAATACGCTGTGAAAGCTCTCGTAGCTCAGTTGGTTAGAGCACTAGTTTAATTGGAGGTCTTGAGTTTGATTCTCAACGAGAGCAATGTACATAGAAAGTCTTTTATATTTCATTCTTTACAGGAAAAAATGGAGCTCCGAACTTGAGGTTCTTTATAGCAATCATGTCTATATCCCAAAAATAATAATTGGTTAAAAAATGACTACACAACTCCCCCCTAAAGCTTCTCACCAGCTTCACACAACACTACCAGTAGTCTCCACAAGAACATTCGCCACCACTAATACGGTGAAACCGACAAGGGTCCCTTAATACGAGCTCCCGGCCAACAATGCTGCTCGCAAACTTGTAAACAGCATGATAATCGCCACAAACGCGAAGATTTTTGAGAATTTGGATAATTGAGCCCTCTTGAGTACAGATCAAACCATATGCAAGCGCAAGTCTCTCGTTGTGGTTCCAAAGACTGCTTCTTTTGTTCCTCATCAGTATCATGCAATGCAAAATTTTTGTCAGGGACATAACCAGCTTTAATCTTCTTCTTGAGCTCCTTCAGTTTTGACTATATCTGCCTAGTTTGAGGGCGAGACTAGCCTCCTATCCCAAATGAACTCACTTTGTTTTTCTACTGTACCCAACTGCAAGCCGGTTTTTTCTTTATGTTATTTAGTTCCATTTCTCCTCTTACATTATGCACATCCTCCCATCTCCCTGTAGTTGCGCAGACATTTGAATAGAGAACATAAGCTGAGTCATCTGATGGGTCAGATTCAAGAAGATGCGCAGCTGCTTTTTTCCCCAACTGCACATTTCCGTGGATTCTACTAGCTGCCAATAAGCTCCTCCATACAAAGTCATTTGGGGGTACTGGCATTTTTTTGATAAAAGCTTCAGCCTCAGAAAGGCGTCCTGATTGTCCAAGAAGATCAACTATGCAGACACAGTGCTCTATACCAGCAGGTACTCCAAACTCCTTGGTCATTGAAGTGAAGTAAGCAAGACCCTCATCTACTAAACCACCATGACTGCAGGCAGATAAAAGAGAGACAAAGGTGACATGGTCAGGTTTTGACCCAAGACTTGTCATTTCGTGAAAAGTTTGCGTAGCTTCTGAAAAAGATCCATGTCTAGCAAAAGCTGATATCAATATGTTCCATGATAATTGTGATCGTGTATTTGGTTCTGGGAGCAATTTCATTACATCATTCATTTCTCCACACTTGCAATACATATCCATAGTAGCGTTGATTACATAGAGATATGAGTCAACCCCATGTTTAATGGCCAAAGCATGAAGCTGTTGGCTGAAGCCGGGGCGAGATAGTGATTATCCTGCGGGCTAAGTTAATATAAATCTACAGGTAAAGATACAAGAGATTCACCAAAAGAAACAAGAGGAGAAATTCTCAACTCGAATTCTTAGAAAAGTTTATATCAAAAATTCAACCCCTTTCTATACCCACAAGCCGGGTATATATAGCTAGGTAAAACTTGGGCACAAAGAAAGAAAATATCAGAAAAGGAAATATTAAAAAAGGGAAAAAACTAGAAAGGTGGCTAACAGATTCTGACAAATCTTTCTCTCTCCTGCCACGTAGCTGGTCCCCAATATCTGTCACTACCTTTCTTTAGTAACCAACTCACGTGCACTTACCATATGACACCTAATAATTAATAGCTAGATTATATGCTCAATAATAATAAAGGAAATAAAATAAAAGGAAAAACTATCAAAAATAAAGGACTGAAGTAGTCTGAACTGAAGCCGTCCCCGAATAGCATTATCGATCCCGACCTCAAGGTCCCCGAAGAGTATGTTCGGTCCCGACCTCAAGGTCCCCCCCCGAAGAGTATTATTGACCCGCCGAGATTAAGGTTAATAGGTCGATCCCATCTTACTTGCCCGAGGGCATCGGTGCCTTTTAACTTTGTCCCGGTCCGCTTTCTCCAGGTACTGTAGAGCCATTAATCAAGCTCAGCATGATCAAGCTCAGATGCTCCTGCATCAGTCACCTCGGGTTGAAAAGAACTCGTCCTCGAGTTGTCATTAGTGTCTTCGGCTTCGTCAAAGCAGGGGCTTAAATGTTTGACATTGAAGACATCCGAGGTCCGTAAATGGCTCGGTATGCGCAGACGGTAGGCATTATCATTGATCTTCTGTAGGATCTCACACGGGCCGATCTTTCGATCTCTAAGCTTATTGTACTCTCCAACAGGAAACCGTTCTCGGGTCAAAACAGCCCAAACAAAATCACCAACTTCGAAAAGTACTTGACGTCGGCGTTGGTCGATTTGATCCTTGTAGGTGGCATTATGTTCGATGATAGATAGACGAACTTGATTATGAATAGTCTGAAGGTGTTCGGCCATCTCATCTGCCTTCGGATGCACTCGTCCGATCCTGGGAATAGGGAACAAATCCAGAACTCCTGATGGATTTTGACCATAGACAATCTCAAACGGACTCATCCCTGTAGTTCTGTTCTTAGACCTGTTGTAAGCAAACTCGGCTTGAGCTAAAGCAAGATCCCATTGCTTCGGCTTTGTTCCAACCAGACATCGCAACATATTGCCTAGACTTCGATTCACCACCTCGGTCTGACCATCAGTCTGAGGATGATAAGCACTGCTGAAGTTCAACTTGGTTCCGAACTTTCCCCATAAACTCCTCCAGAAGTTACTGACAAATTTGGTGTCCCGATCAGAGGTGATTGACTTTGGAATTCCATGCAGTTGGACGATTTCCCGAAAGTAAAGATTGGCAATTCGGTCAGCATCCATGGTCTTTCGACACGCAATAAAGTGCGCCATCTTCGAGAATCGATCTACTATCACGAAGATAGAATCAACTGAACGCTGAGTTCGAGGTAATCCCAACACAAAATCCATACTCACATCTATCCATGGAGCTTCTGGTACGGGTAAGGGAATATATAGACCTGCGTTAGTGAGCGCCCCCTTTGACCGCTGACAGACATAACATCTTTCAATATGTCGAGCCACATCCCCTGACAGCTTCGGCCAATAGTAGTTAGTCGAGACTAGGGCTAGTGTCTTATCTCTCCCGAAGTGACCCTCATTGTGAAGCTCACCAATTATCTGCTGTCTGAGCGAGCAATCTGGTATACAAAGTTGAAGCCCCTTAAACAGATAACCATTGTGCAGGACGAAGTCACATCGTTGACCTTCCGTCACTTCCCGAACTATCTTCCCGAAGGAAGGATCTTCTGTATACATATCAGGGAAGATTTCAAACCCAGTGATTGTATTGCTCATGGTAGTAAGAAGTACTGTGCGTCGACTGAGAGCATCGGCAACACGGTTTAGACTTCCTGCTTGATGCCGAAGTGTAAAGGTGAATTCCTGCAAGTATGCCACCCACTTGGCATGCCTTCGGCTCAGCTTATGCTGACCATTAATATACTTCAAAGCTTCATGGTCGGTAAAGAGAATAAACTCCCGCTGTATCAGGTAATGACGCCAATGTTTCAAAGACTGAACTAGGGCGTAGAACTCCAGATCGTATGTAGAGTAATTCTTCTTCGATCCTGACAACTTCTCACTGAAGAATGCCACTGGCCGACCCGCCTGACTCAATACTCCACCGATGCCGATCCCTGATGCATCACAGTTCACTTCGAATACTTTATCAAAATCAGGGAGTGCTAACTCCGGTGCTTCGGTCATCTTCTGCTTCACTAGCTGAAAACTGGTTTCGGCTTCTTCCGACCATTGAAATTCCCTACCCTTAAGGCACTCTATGATAGGTGCAATTAAAGTGCTGAAGTCCCTGATGAACCGTCGGTAAAAAGAAGCCAGACCATGGAAGCTCCTGACATCATGTATATTCTTTGGAGTTGGCCATTCCCGAATGACATCGACCTTCGATTGATCCGCATGCACACCCTCAGTTGATACAACAAAACCGAGAAAAATTACAGAAGTCGTGAAGTATGAACTCTTCTTCTGGTTGATGAACAGACACTCCGTTCTCAAAACTTCAAAGACAGATCGGAGGTGCTCATGGTGGGCTTCTCGGTTCGGACTATAAATTAGAATATCATCAAAGTATACAACCACAAATTTACCCATGAATGGTCGTAATACTTGATGCATGAACCTCATAAATGTACTCGGAGCATTGGATAACCCAAAGGGGGTAACCATCCATTCATATAACCCGTGTTGAGTTTTAAACGCTGTCTTCCACTCATCTCCTGGTCTGATCCTAATCTGATGGTAACCACTCTTGAGGTCGATCTTGGAGAAGACCTTGGCTCCTGACAGCTGATCCAACATGTCATCTAAACGTGGGATTGGAAATCGATACTTCACAGTAATCTTGTTGATGGCTCGGCTGTCTATACACATTCTCCACGAACCATCCTTCTTCGGTACTAACAAAGCTGGCACTGCACACGGGCTCATACTTTCACGAATGTATCCTCTTTCCAGTAACTCGACCACCTGCCTTTGTAGTTCTTCGGACTCCTTAGGGCTGAGTCTGTAAGCTGGTCTGTTCGGCAGACTTGATCCTGGGATAAGATCGATCTGATGCTGAATGTCTCTCATCGGTGGTAGTCCCGATGGAAGCTCTTCGGGCATAAGGTCAGCAAAGTCGGTTAACAACTCCTGAACGTCGGTTGGCACCTCGATGTGGCTGTCTGATGAACTGTTTTCACAAGGAATCAAGGCGTACACTACTCCTTGTCCGACCTCATGTAAGAACCTTTTCATGGATAACAAATTGGGATGATTACTTGACCAACCCGAACTCCCTGCTTCCCGACGCGGGGCTAACACAATCTTCTTTCCTTTGATGCTAAGGGAATAAGTGTTCTTCCGACCATCATGAGTGACACTTCGGTCGTATTGCCAAGGTCGTCCTAACAGTATATGACATGCATCCATGGAAACCACATCACACCAAGCATTGTCGAAGTACTTTTTGCCAATTGAAAATGAAACCAGGCACTTCTTATCTACAGTTACCTCATTCCCTTTGTTGAGCCATGAAAGTTTGTATGGTTTTGGGTGTTGGTCCGTCTTCAGGCTTAATTTATGAACAGCCTCTTCGGACACCACATTTTCACAGCTTCCACTGTCAATGATCATCTTACAGACCTTGTCGGCTACGGTGCAAGTAGTGTGGAAGATATTGGTTCTCAACCAATCATCATCGGTATCACCCTTAGGGGTCAATAAGCTCTTCCTGATAACTAAGGTCTCTCGACCATCACCGTACAACACGTCATCCTCTTCATAGTCATCATATACAGGCTCGCCGAACTCCTCGACTTCCTCTACCTCTTCCCCGATTAGAAGATTTTTGCCTTTCTGGTTAGCAGGTTTTCTGCACTCGGTTGCCCGATGTCCTGGTTCTCCGCATCTGAAGCACTTAATAGTAGATCCGACATTACCCTGTGGTTGGGTTGGCGCCGGACGTGCTTGTTGAGGTGGCGGGGTCGGTCAACTACTGGGGAGGCCTCTGGGCATCGGCCTTCTGCTCTGCTGTTGCTCGACCTCACGTGCTCGTTGGTAGGCTTCAGACACAGTCCATATTGAATGAAGGCTAAGCACATCCTGCAGAGATATCTTCAACCCTCCTGAATACCTTGCCACCAACTGCTCCTCTGTTTCAGATAGGTCATTACGAGCGATTAACTGGTAGAACTCCTCAGTGTATTCGTCTACTGACCTGACTCCTTGCCTTAATAGGTGCAAGCGCTTGTACACGGATTGAGTATAGCCGAAGGGGAGAAAGTGAGACTGCATCTTCTTCTTCATTTTTTCTCACTCAGTTATCTTGGATCTTCCCTGTCTTGCTCTTGACTTCTTCAACTGTTCCCACCAAGCAGATGCTCTGCCCTTTAGCTTGATGGCAATCAGTTTCACCTTCATAGCATCTGGAACCTCCTTATATTCGAAAATTCTCTCTACTTCATTCATCCAATCAATGAACCCTTCAGCTTGAAGCGTACCAGAGAACTCCGGTAGATCTACCTTGAAACCCAGATCCCGACGATAATCGTCTTGACCTCTTCGTTCCCAGAACTGGTTCCGGTTATGATAAGGATTATCAAAACTGGAATCAGCATCAGTATCAGCTACCTCAAACATAGGGTGTTGGACTTCCTCATCCGGAAGCTGCCCATGACGACCCTGATAGTGGCGATTAAGGTGCGGAGCCTCCTCAGTCAGAACCCGCTCTCGACGACCTTGATCTCGCGTCGTTAGACGTTGGGTTAACTCTGCAACTTGTCTCTGTAAATCCCCAATCATCACTTCCTGAACGTTGCGATCACGGTGGGGAACTTCCTCAGTCGGAACCTGTCCACGTCTACCACGACCACGACTACCAGCCATTGAAACCGGTGAGTATTAACTTCCAGGTGAACGATGAGCTCTGATACCAACTGAAGCCGGGGCGGGATAGTGATTATCCTGCGGGCTAAGTTAATATAAATCTACAGGTAAAGATACAAGAGATTCACCAAAAGAAACAAGAGGAGAAATTCTCAACTCGAATTCTTAGAAAAGTTTATATAAAAAATTCAACCCCTTTCTATACCCACAAGCCGGGTATATATAGCTAGGTAAAACTTGGGCACAAAGAAAGAAAATATCAGAAAAGGAAATATTAAAAAAGGGAAAAAACTAGAAAGGTGGCTAACAGATTCTGACAAATCTTTCTCTCTCCTGCCACGTAGCTGGTCCCCAATATCTGTCACTACCTTTCTTTAGTAACCAACTCACGTGCACTTACCATATGACACCTAATAATTAATAGCTAGATTATATGCTCAATAATAATAAAGGAAATAAAATAAAAGGAAAAACTATCAAAAATAAAGGACTGAAGTAGTCTGAACTGAAGCCGTCCCCGAATAGCATTATCGATCCCGACCTCAAGGTCCCCGAAGAGTATGTTCGGTCCCGACCTCAAGGTCCCCCCCGAAGTGTATTATTGACCCGCCGAGATTAAGATTAATAGGTCGATCCCATCTTACTTGCCCGAGGGCATCGGTGCCTTTTAACTTTGTCCCGGTCCGCTTTCTCCAGGTACTGTAGAGCCATTAATGTGCTAGCTGATAGATCGGCATGATTAAGCTCAGCATGATCAAGCTCAGATGCTCCTGCATCATTGGCCTTCCTCCAAAAAGGCCAAGTTTGCACAAGCAGCAAGAGCTGCAGAGAAGCTGAATTGTAAGGGCATTCCATGTTTCAGCAGGTCAATGGGAGTGGAGCAAGCGCCAAGAACATTAATCATGGTAATATAGTTTGCAGGTTCGCCTCCTTTTCTCATTAAGTTAAAAAGTTCGACTGTCTGGCTGGGTTCTTCATTCTCAGCATAACTACTTATGAGCGAATTCCAAGTAACCACGTCTTTCTCGGGCATCTTTTGGAATGCTTGTTTAGCTTCCCAAATCATGGCACATTTTCCATACATGGTTACCAGTGCATTCCCAACAATCAAATTGTCATGAAGCCCAGCTACCATCACTAGTGCATGGACAATCTTGCCTTCAACGAAAAAATCAGGGTTTGAACATGCAGCTAATGCACTAGAAAAAGTCACACGGGTCATAATTTTTCCAATCCAAAGCAGTTCAGCCAATACTTTTATGGCATAAAGGTGTCTTCCCTCCTGAACATAGCTAGCCATCAGAGAATTCCATGAGATTAGATCCCTCTCTGGCATCGCTTGAAACAATTCCTCTGTATCCTTATATCTTCCAGCTTCAGAATGCATTGTAAGAAGAGTATTACATACACAAGTACTTGAGTCTAGCCCCAGTTTGAGTATCAGACCATGAATCCCTTTACCCCACTTGAGATTATCCGCAGAACTACAGCCTGATAACAATGTGGAAACTGTAGTCTGATCTAGGTCATTATGAACACGACGCACGAAGTAAAAGCATTCAAGTGCTTCTTCATACATCCAGTTATGCACATATGCAGAAATCAATCGAATTCCATGAAATTATATATCGCTCATCCATGAGGTCAAAAACAGTGCAGGCATCGTGTACACTACCAAAATTACCAAAAATTGATACAAGAGAGTTTGCCACAGAAACATTATGTAAGGAATAGGTAGGATATAAATATATAGGATTAGAAGGGTTATAGTTGTCATTTCCAGTATAACTTTGTTAAGAGAGGAAGTGTGGTGAATGCTCAAATATATACTGTAATAGAGTGTATGGCTGGAGCATGTGAAATGTGATACAATCTGTTTCCCTCTCGAATTCTCTGTCTTCTCTCTATCTCCCTGTATCTCTCTCTCTTTTTTGCCTCAATTCTGTCTTCTACTCTCTGATTCTTCTACAGAATCATCATTTGTAAGTGAAATCGACTCCAATACTGAGCTAAGGTGAGGCGCTGTCTTTACAGTTCCTTACACATTATTTTCAAATCTGGACTTTATAGCATTTCCAATAACTTGATGACCAAGAAATTTATAATCAAGAGCAGCACACGAACTAATCACTGAAGTAAAAGTGTTTTGGTTTTTACAACTAACTGCTTAAAGACTCATTTCTTCGTATAGATTTATAACCTTTATCGGATCACCATTATTTGAATAGCCAACCATTAGCGAAGTCCAAGAAACTACATTTCTTTCGGGCATCTCCTCAAAGACCCTCTGAGCATTAGAAGCAAAACCATACACGCCGTAAAAATGCAAAAGAGTTGTGCTTACAAACACATCATTCAACAAACCATTTTGCAGAACTAAACCATGAATTTGAAATCCTTCATAGACCATATCCATAGACCTAGAGCACGCACTAAATACACTAGCTATAACAAACCCATTCAGCTCAATTCCCCAAACCCGCATTTCATTAAACAAAAAAATTGCATCCCAATACCATCCCAGTCTAACAAAAGCTGATATCATGGTATTCCAAGATGCTTCATTTCTCTCAGGCATTTCATCAAACAAGTACCGGGCACCTTCCACATTCCCAAATTTTGAGTACATATTTATCAATGTATTTGTATAGAAAACGCCCAAATGGGTCAAACCCTTTATATAAACTGCATGTAATGCTCTGCCAACAGTTTTGCTGGTAATCTCTGAAAACCCCTTTTGGAAAAACCCTGAGATTTGAGGATTGGGATGCTCGTGAAGGCATTGAACTGCATATGTTGTGGTATCTGGGTTGATGAAGCATTTAGTGGCATAAACTAATGACGAAGAGGTGGTGCAAAATTTGAAAGGGAATTTAAATTTAAGAGATGAGATATTTGTTTTACAGTACCTAGCAGGGGTGTTCAAACTTTTCGGTTTTTTCGGTATTTTATCGAACCAATCGCTATCGGTTTTTTTGGTACCGATTTTTTTGGTTTCGTTTTTTTATATTTTTCGGTACCGGTAGCAGTATGAGCATTTTTCAATTTCGGTTCGATTCGGTATACTGAAAGAAACGAATTACATAATATAATAATAAATTTATATTAATTATTATATAATTAATAATAATTATATATATTATTATATATATAATAATATATATAATTAATAATAATTATATATATTGCTAATCGGTAAAAATCGAAAACTGAACCGAAAAACCGAACCGATACCGAAACCGGTAATTCGGTTCGGTTTTCGGTTCTTGTTTTAGTAGTAATTTCGATTTGGTACCAGTTCAATTTTTTTGGTACCGGTTCGATTTTTTACCGATGGACACCCTTAGTACCTAGCCAGCTCTGGTTGGATTAGTTATTGATGTTGGTTTTCAACCCAATTTGGAAGTATACGAACCAGCCAATTATCTCGAGTAAAAATGATGTTCGACAGTATCATTTACAATGTTAAGTATAACTGGAATAAAAATATTGTAAGAATATATGTATATCAATATGCTTTGAAAATAATAACACAACTATATATATATATATATATATATATATATATAATATGACTTTTTAGGATAATTTTACATTTACAAATGTTTTCTTAAAAATTTAGGTAAATATTTAATATGTAGTGATAATGTGATGCTAGACTTGATAATAGAAAAATAATGACAAATTAGAAATATCATGGTAATTTATAGTTCTAAAAAAAATACTCTCTCCATTTTAAATTATTTTATTATTGTTGACTTTTGAAATTCAATTTGACACATTTTAAAATTTAAAATAAAGATAAGTCATTAAAAATTATTAAACAATACAATTTATAATGAGTAGTACTTTTTAGATACTTTATCATATTTATCATTGTATTAATTAAAATTAAAATAATCTACATTAATTTTGAGTTTAAAAATATTATATATATATATATATATATATATATATATATATATATATATATATATATATATATATATTCTTCTTTTAAAATGGATTAAAAAAGTTATAATTATAATATTAAAATGGAGGCAGCATAATCCATAACGAGGGCTAGACCTGGCAAAAAAGGCCCAGGCCCGGCCCACGGGATTTATTTTTTCAGCTCATGAAAAGTTGGGCTATTTTGGCCCGACCCGTGCTTCATGTTACTAAATTTAATCAAACCAACTGAGCTATAAGAGCTTATTGTTCTAAATTTAATCTTCAATTATATTTGTTTTCTTCTGAACTCTTTTTCCTTTCAAGAAAGTAATCTATTACATTAGTCCATTACTCCATGTCTCCATCAGATCAGATCGTCACCATTCACCCACCTTTCTCTTCCAGTCTTCTGCTCTCTCTCTGACTCTCTTTCCACTAAGTTTTAATCTCTCTCTCAAAAATACTTTCTAACCAAAGCTTTTAGGATCTTTATATATATATATGCTTTATTTATACTATATACATATAATTTTTGGTCCAGATCTTTCTATTTCTACCGATTGAAGCTCTTGTTCCTTTTTTTTTATTTTTAAAATAACTCAATCTGTCAACGACTGTTCCTTCCGATCTGGATATATATATATATTGCTTCAGATCTGGAACTTTAAATGTTTTAATTTATTTTTTTTGTTTTTTTAATAGATTTGTGCTTAGCCAAAAGTCTTGTGTTGGGAATATGAAAGATCTTTTAAGATCTGTTATGATCAGTGTTCTTACTTCGTACTCTACATTTACACACACACACACACACACACACACACACACACACACACACACACACATATATATATATATATATATATATATACTTCTATGATCAGCTCTTTCATTTTTATTTTTGTTGTTGGGTTTGGATGTCTAAAAAAAATGTATTTTTATTGCTGGGTTTGGATTGATTTATGAACACAAATGCAGCAAATTTGATGGTTCAATTATTGAATGCGGTGTTTCATCTATAGGGTTCTTTTTTTTGTACTGGTTTATTTTAAAATATATAGCAAATTGGATTTTATTAGTATGCTTTCTCTAATATAAAAAAAAGCCCGTGGGCAAGCCCAATCCGGGCCACGAGCCGTTTATTTCTAGCTCACAAAAACCTGGGTCATTTTGGCCCAACCCGGCTCGACCCGCTTGTGGCCCAATCCGTTTGGGCTTGCCTGACCCTTTTGCTAAGTCTAACGAGGGCTATGAGATATTTAAGTACATCTAGTATCGTCCAAAATTATAGGAACTGGTTTTGATACACTTTATTGCAAATAATTTTTTGACTTGAAATTACACAGAACACTCATTCTCTCCTGTGAAAGAACGTTTTCTATTTCTATTTCATGACTAAGATTTGTTATAAAAATGAGATATAAAATGATATACTTTCTCCGTTCTCAGAATGATGACTACAAATATATATATTTTTCTTTTAAAAAAGATGAGTTATAAAGTATATAAAATAAAACATAAATATTGTTATTCCCTAAGGCACTCGAAAGAATTTAGGAGCAGGGTTAAATAGATTATTTAATTTTTGTTTAAAGAGTGATTACCAAGTAGTTAAGCAAGTTAAATTTACATGATTTGCATAGAGGAATATAAGTTTAAAAACATCTTCAAAGATTGAATGAAAATCACAGTTTAAATTTAGTGAATGTGTATAAATAAGTCACTAATAAAAGTGTAGAGTGACAGAGAAGTAAAATATAGAAATAAATCATACAAATATTTTTAAGAGATTCAGAGTACAAAAACTCTTAATCATCTCTTCTACCCCGCGAGTAGGAATGATCTACTAAGAATGATTCAGTTATACAAACTAAGGGTAACTTAGAACCAGTACAACAAAATGATTTGCAAAGAATCAAACAAGTCACCAAGAATTGATTATAATATATCATTAAGATCTATACAATCACTAAGAAAGAGATGTTATTTTAGGTGCTGTTAAGTTGTGTTAAGTCTTTCTTCAATTGACTTAACAACAATTTGTGTTTTTTCGAATCGTAGAGTGGAGTTTTGAAGACTTAGACTTTTCACACTTTGTTTCTTTATTAATCATTGGCTTTAGCATTTGATGTAGCAATCTTTTTATAGTGTCTTTTGGGAATTTTTCTGTTAGATTGTTACTGTTGCTCCATTTTGTCTAGAACACTTGTTAAAATTTAAATCTTTGATTTTAAATTTATTTTCTACTTAGACCATCTCATGTTACTTTTTTTAGTACTGTGCTTAGTGTAGTAGCAGCACATGTCCTTTGTAATCACAAATATCATTGTTGTCGATTCCGGCGAACAATCTTTTCCTTTAAAATCTACCCCTTCTATATTGTTTCAATTTCGTTAATTAGTTAAGTGTGATTTTTGGAAAAAAGATTGACATAAAAGTTGATGGGGTTTTGAAAAGTTGATTATGATAATGTGCCAATTGACTAGAGCCACCAGTTGATAAAAGTTTAAATGGATGTACCAACTCATCCAGATTGCTTTAGATTTTTTGTAATACGAGATGACCCATATGTGACTTCGAATAATTGGTTTGCAACCGAGATTCATAGAGTTCGTGGGTTTGCTTAAAAGAGTGGAATGTGTTAGGCACCTTTCGACTAAAGTGAAAACACGGTTACCTCTTTCTCAATACTTTTGTTTAAATGCCTTTGATATAGGGAATGTGTGTGTGTGTGTGTATGTGTGTGTGTGTGTGTGTGCCTACATGAATGGTGTCGTTTGAGGATGCCTAAATCGCTGAATAAAACTGAGTTGCATTGTAAACAACCTAGGGATCGTCTCCTAAGGTTAAGTCGTGAAACGTGCCTTATTTTGAAAGCAATTTTGAACTTCTTCGAAGGGTTCGATTTTAGGAAAGAGAATCGTTTAATCGTTGTTTTAATAAAACTCCTTTGATTGACATTCTGAAAATCATTTGATTTGAAAGGATTGGTTTTAATAAAATGTCGTTGAGTGCCATTTTGGAAATTGTTTGATTTGCAAAGATTAGTCTTAATGAAACTATTTTAAATGATATTTTGAAAATTGTTATTTTGATTGAAACAATTTATTGGAATTTTTGTTTTAATAAAAAGATTTTAGATGATGTTTCAGAAATAATTGTTTTTGAACCTTTCATGAAATCGAAATCGAAGGTCTCTATTACTTTTAATTTTAATCTAATGAGCCTAATAACCTAGATTGATTTTGACGCCCCGAAAATCTCCGTACTTGCTACAAGCGACCTCGTGCGTTAATGTTAAACCTTATCCTTAACAATCACAACATTGAATAAAAAATGCTACTAAAAACTCAATAAATTTAAATTTTTACAAATAATCCTTTAATCATTTGTCTCAGAATCGAAATCTTTACATTATTCCCTTATAATATAAGATCATACATACCATGATCTAATTCAATACAAAAGGTATACAGATTAATTGCACTTAGCAGTACCATTATCTTTTAAGTCTGTTTATCAATCAAAACCTATTTCCAACCTGTTACTTTTATAAATAACTGCACAACCTTCTTTATAAAATCCATAACTTACAATAATATTATAGTTGTTAAAACATAATTATATCAAAATTTACAATGCTTTTCTATTCCAGAATCGCAATCTTTACAAATTTCTATTACATCTCAATATCATATACGATATGAGTTCAGTCTATTACATTGATTAGGACTATCTAAATACATACCAACTATCTCTTTAATACGTAATTACTTTTACTTCTCTACTCCAAACTCATAATTACAACAATCATTTAGACTAGCTAAATGATTTACTAACTTAATCACTTTAAGCTTAATTACAGAACATAAACAATTTTGTCAAATTCCTTATGCATTTTGTAGTCTTTACCGAAAGCCTGGGATGTCTCGTACTTATCTGAAAATATTTGTTTTAAAGTAAGAGTGAGCACGATGACTCAGCAAGTTTAACATATAACACATAACACATAATTCATGTTCATACATGCTTCTCATATCTTATACATTGCATTTTATATGTGCATCATGTTTCTCATGCTTCGCATGTCATTTATGCTTCATACTAATCATGCATTATATTTAATACATGTCATCGATTGTATATCAACAATTCATATTACATAAATGCACAAAAGCACATTGACACATATTGTCACATAGCAACAAATCACGTTTAACATCAATATACGCATAACAACAAATTCTGAAAAAACTTGCCTTAACTACTTTTACCGCTTACACATATATTTTGCGTTCATTGCATGACCTACACGGCATGTGTGACGCCCCCAAATCTAGGCCCACACAGCCCAAACTTGAGTCGTCAAAAGACTACAACAAAATTATTACAATGAAATACAACGTACAACAATACAGTGGATAATACAACACAACTAAGTCTTCATTATTATTGCCACACTATTTTATAACACGTGAAGACTATGATAGCTATCCCCGCACTCTCACTCCATTCCCCGGCTAGACCCCGTTACGTTCTCATCTCCTGTTGAAAAACAATGGAACGAAAAGAAAGGGTGAGCTCAAATAGCCCAGTAAGAAATATCATGACTAAGATAATGACGAATAATTTATCATTAGCCTTCAACAGTTGAGTTCTTGATAGAATACAATAGACTACAAGGTTTATATCAAAAACTGCAGTTAAATTCTTAAACAACGTTCAGATCAATAATAGCAGCGGAATGAACAATCTATTAGAAGAATAATGCAGACTATAATGTCCACTCGCTTCTCTTTTTAGTAAAAATATCATCAACTTTTATCATCTGAAATACCATTAGTCAAGATAATACAACTTCACAGTTCCTGGTCATAATCATGCAGATCAACAGTTCGTCTTTGCACTACGGGCCAAAGACATTCAATATAACACCAACGGTCATGATTATACCAGATTCAGCCTTTGGTCATAATCATACCAACCAACAGTTCATCTTTGCACTACGGGCCAAAGAGAACATTCACCACGTGTCATAAAAGACACCGAACAGATGTATCGCCTTTAACCTAGTATATCGCCTTTAACCTATCATCTGTTCAACAATTATATCACATCTGTGCCCCCGGCCACAGATATTCACAACAGCTTGATTCTTGATGATTAATACAAATAACAGTGATACAAATGATGAACAGAAGAACAGGATAAACAATAAGTATCGGAAGTTTACTTTGTGCAGATTCAAATAATGTCCAAATTGCCAACATGATGTGGAGTGAAATTTAAAAATGATATTCAAGATCCACAGTTCAGAATAACGATTACAGTTCAATAGAAATGTTCAGAAAATAGGAAGGTTCAGTTGAACTAATGAAATTCAACTATTATGGAACATATAATATTTTCAGGAATTATAGAAGCAATAGTTCCATAATAAGTTTCGATTTAGGTGTATGGAAGAAAATAATATCCCTTACCGTAGCAGGTTTGATTAACAAAAGGTGAAGGGAATTAATATCCCTTACCATAGTAAGTTTGAATAATGGAAGATGAAAAAGATGGTATCCCTTATGAGTATAAAGGAAAATGATATCACTTACGAATATGGAATAAAAGTGTCATGTGATAATTCGTGTAGACAAATTATTTCCACACGAGACAAATAACAAGGGTTATTCACCAATAGGCGATAATCCGCACCGTAAGGTTATTCCCATCAATTTGAATACGAATAGTTATTCACCAAACAGGCGTAATCCGCACCGTAAGGTTATTCCCACAATTTAATAGAATTTGAACACGAAGAGTTATTCACCAAACAGGCGTAATCCGCACCGTAAGGTTATTCCCACAATTTAATAGAATTTGAACACGAAGAGTTATTCACCAAACAGGCGATAATCCGCACCGTAAGGTTATTCTCAAAGATTAATAAGGAATGAATACAAAAGGTTATTCACCAACAGGCGGTAAACCGCGCCGTAAGGTTATTCCCACAATTTAATACATGGAAATAAATGGCATAAGAAAGAAACGATATTATTTTCAAGAATCAAAGAATGATAATCCCTTCAAGTAAGAAAGGAAATAATATCCATTTATGATGATGAAAAGAGCGATACCCCTTACCGTAGTAAGTTTAAGAGTGTGAAAAGATTGATATTCCTTACCTTAACACGTGACTGGATATTGATTTAAATGAGGTTGATCAACCTATATATTTATAATAAAATTAGTAATTACAATATATAACTTTCAAAGTATATGATAACTCGTATAATATGAACTATCAAAATTATATATATTTAACATAATTTTTGTAGTATAACATAACTACTTTAAAATAGTTTTTAAAATAATATTCTAAAATAAATCTTCCAAAGAAAGCTTTTAAAAATGAATCTTCTCAAAGAAGAGTCTTCTAAAGGAAGATTTGTGGATACCGTGAAATATAGGAATTTATGAAATTACTACTCTTTAATAAAAGACTTACTTGAAAATTTTCTGCACTCCTTTTGGCTTTCAAACTCTCAAAATAACCTCACTATTCTCAGAGAAAACTCATAAAATTCTTATAGAAAAATTTTATGTTTTAGGTGTGATTTTTCTATTCAGCTGAACAAGCTATTTATAGGAGAAAAATGGTACTATGCGCGGTTGTTGGCAGCACGCCAATGTTGAAATCGGCAGAAGAGGCTGCGCAGCCTCTGCGCAGACGAATTCAACGAATTCAAATTTGGCACAGTAACTTGCACAGTAACTTGCATAGTAACTTCTGAATATAATAATATTTTTCTAATAAAACAAATAACTTTATATATTATATTGTCTAATAAAACAAACAACTTTATGAATATATTATAATAATCAAATTACCAAATAATACTACCATAGTAATAATTCATAATAATGCAACAACTACTATGCCAATTATTAGGTTCAATAATTTTTAACTACAGTGCATCAACAATTATTGATTCAATGATATGAAATACAGTGTAATGATAATTATTAAATCAATAATGCAAAATACTGTGTAACAACAATTATTGAATTGATAACATAAAATATTATGCAGCGATAATTATTGATGAAATGATGTGCAATAGTTATGGTGTCAATTATCAGATCAATAATATAAGACACTGCGCAATACCGTGTGCTACTGTAGAGTACCGTGTGCTACAGAAAATACCATAAACTACCGTATGCTACTATTCTTTTATCACCGGTATTTTAACAGTTAACACCGTTGACTATTTTTATTTAAAAAGGTTACTTCTGTCGTTTTCTATATCCGACAAATATTCCGTTGTGGGGTCCACAAATAATTTGTTATTTCGGCGCCGTCGTACGGCCCGAATATTCCCCGACAAAACGAATATTCCCCGACAAAAAGAATATTGTCCGACAAAATAAAATTTGCACATAACATCCTTAACTTTCAATTTTGTCAATTTAACCATTTACTGTTTCAGGAAAAATATATATGAAGAAAAATTAAATTTTGTATTTCATAAATTCGGGGTCTTACAACCTCCCCTCCTTATGAAATTTCGTCCCCAAAATTGACGTACCTGGCATTTCGAAGAGGTATGGATACCTAGACTTCATCTCAGATTCTAGCTCCCAGGTCATTTCCTCAATATCTTGGTTCCTCCATAAAACCTTAACTTGAGGTATAACCTTTGAGCGTAAGATCTGTTCCTTCTTATCTAGGATCTTAACAGGTACTTCCTCATACGTTAAATCTTCTGTTATAACGTCTGGTTCTAACTCAATGACGTGGTTTGGGTCCTTCACATATTTACGTAACATAGATATGTGAAAAACGTTATGGATGCGAGACATACTTGGTGGTAAGGCTAGTCTGTAAGCTACAGTTCCCACCCGATCGAGGATTTCAAATGGGCCAATAAATCGAGGGTTGAGTTTTCCTCTCTTTCCGAATCTCGTAACCCCTTTCCATGGAGAAACACGTAAGAATACATGATCTCCGACGTTGAATCTCTCATCTCTCCGATGAAGATCGGCATAACTCTTTTGTCGTTCTTGTGCTGTCTGTATTCGTTGTCGGATCATTTGGATCTTTTCGGTCGTCAAGCGTACCAACTCGGGTCCCAACAGTTTTGCTTCTCCTACCTCATTCCAACATACTGGAGAGCGACACTTGCGTCCATATAAAGCCTCGAATGGAGCCATACCTATACTTGCTTGGTAACTGTTGTTGTAGGAAAATTCCACCAATGGCAAGTACTTATCCCAACTTCCTTTGAAATCTAGTACGCAAAGTCTCAAAAGATCTTCGAGGGTCTGGATCGTCCTTTCCGATTGTCCGTCCGTTTGAGGATGGTATGCAGAACTAAAACGTAGTTCAGTGCCCATAGCTTTTTGTAGACTGATCCAAAAGCGTGAAGTGAATCTAGGATCTCGATCAGAAACTATGGAAACTGGCATGCCATGCAATCTCACGATCTCATTTATGTACATACCGGCAAGACGTTCAAGTGAAAAGTTTTCTCGTATAGGCAAGAAATGAGCGGATTTGGTCAATCTATCTACGATGACCCAAATTGCATCTAAGCCTTGAGAAACTTTGGGAAGACCCGTCACGAAATCCATATTGATGTGTTCCCACTTCCATTCGGGAACCTCAAGTGGTTGTAAAGGACCCTTAGGTACTTGATGCTCTGCCTTGACACGTTGACAAGTTAAGCACCTTGAGATAAACTCTGCAATCTCCCTTTTCATATTGTTCCACCAAAATGTATGTCGAAGATCTCGATACATCTTGGTACCTCCAGGGTGGATTGCAAATGGCGTGTTGTGTGCCTCCATCATGATTTTATGCTTTAATTCAGGATCGTTAGGAACACAAAGTCGAGAGTTGACTCGAAGTATTCCTTTCTCGTCGATTCTTGCTTCGGGAATGGTACCTTCTTGTACTTTCTTTATCATGTTTATCAGTTCCGGATCGGTAGCTTGAGCAGCTTTAATTTTATCGATTAAAGCTGGTTCTACTTGCACGTGAGCAATCTTCGAGTGGGTCCCTGGTGTCTTTAGCTCCATCTCCATCTTTTGCAAGTCGTACAAAATACGCTTTTGTGTTGTCAGCAGTGCACTTGTACTCGCATAAGATTTTCTGCTCAAAGCGTCAGCTACAACGTTCGCCTTTCCCGGGTGATACTGGATTGTGTGATCATAATCCTTCAACAGCTCAAGCCAACGTCGTTGTCGCATGTTGAGTTCCTTCTGGGTGAAGAAATACTTGAGACTTTTATGATCCGTATAGATATCCACTTTCTCTCCGTACAAGTAGTGTCTCCAGATCTTCAACGCGAAAACGACTGCTGCCAACTCTAGATCATGAGTAGGGTAATTTTTCTCATAATCTTTGAGTTGTCGAGAGGCATAGGCTATAACCTTTCCATGTTGCATAAGGACACAGCCTAGACCTTTGCCTGAAGCATCGCTGTATATGACAAATTCTCCCGATCCTGATGGAATGGTCAGAACAGGAGCTGAAACAAGTCTCCTCTTAAGCTCTTGAAAACTTTTCTCGCATTGCTCGCTCCATATGAATTTTGTGCTTTTCCGAGTAAGCTGAGTTAATGGAGTGGCGATTCGAGAAAATCCTTCTACGAATCTCCGATAATAACCAGCTAGGCCCAGAAAACTTCGGACTTCGGTTACTATCTTGGGTTGTTCCCAATTTAGTACCGTTTCAATCTTCGCAGGATCGACTGATATTCCTTGACTAGAAATCACATGCCCAAGAAACGTGACCTCCTCAAGCCAGAACTCACATTTCTTCAACTTGGCATATAATTTGTTCTCACGGAGCTTCTGGAGTATCAATCTCAGGTGTTGTTCATGATCCTCACGACTTTTGGAGTATATGAGGATGTCATCAATAAAGACAACCACAAAATGATCCAAATATTCCTTGAATATTCGGTTCATCATGTCCATGAAAGCTGCAGGAGCATTGGTTAGTCCAAAAGGCATGACTAAAAACTCATAATGCCCATAACGAGTTCTGAAAGCAGTCTTTGGAATGTCCTCAGCTTTAACCTTTAACTGATGATATCCAGAACGGAGATCAATCTTTGAGAAATGTTGAGCACCTTGTAATTGATCAAACATGTCATCAATTCGAGGTAACGGATACCTGTTTTTGATGGTGACATGGTTCAATTCTCGGTAGTCAATGCACAATCTCATACTCCCGTCTTTCTTCTTCACAAATAGAACAGGAGCACCCCAAGGTGATGCACTCGGGCGAATGAAACCAGTATCCAACAATTCCTGTAGTTGGACTTTTAACTCTTGAAGTTCAATGGGAGCCATTCGGTATGGAGTTTTGGAAATGGGCTTGGTACCAGGTTCAAGATCAATACAAAATTCAATTTCACGGCTTGGGGGTAAACCAGGAAGTTCCTCCGGAAAAACGTCAGGAAACTCATTAACAATGGGAATATCATTCAAGTTTGACGTATTTTTGTTCAAATCAGTGACATGAGCTAAAAAGGCTTGACATCCATTTTTCAATAAACGAATGGCTTTATGGCTAGAAATAACAGTTATAGATTTCAATGGTTTAGTTGCTTGAATTTGCATGACAGGTTGATTAGGAATATGAAAACTAATAATCTTATGAAAACAATCAATTTTAGCATGATGGGTAGTCAACCAATCAATTCCTAAAATCACATCAAATTCATGCATCTCCAAAGAAATAAGGTCAACAGGTAATGTGAGGTTGTTGATTTGAACTAGGCAAGATTTATAGACAGTAGATGTAATGGTCATTTCTCCTAATGGGGTTTCAACTGATAAGTCAAAGTCCAAATTTTCAGGAGTTAAGTTTAAACGCTGAGCACATGCAGGTGAGATAAAAGAATGGGTAGAGCCAGTATCTAACAAAGCGTAGACTTCACGAGAATTTATGAATAGCTTACCGGTTATCACCTCGTTCGAGTTTCGTGCCATTTGGGATGTCACAACAAAAGCTCTCCCTTGAACTACAGATTTTCCCTTATCCGCGCTAGCTTTTGGTATCATCACTGCAGCTGGACTTGATTTTGTGGCAGGACAAAATCGCGCAAGATGACCCTCTTTCCCACAACTGTAGCACTTTTTGGACTGCAGTGTACAGTTTGGGCTGATGTGACCTTCCTGACCACACCTATAGCATCTCACTGGTGGTCGATCTTCTCCCCTTGAAACTGGGGTCGGTGCTGGTGCTGGTACTGGTGCCCTTCCATAATTATTATGGAATCTCTTTCTTTTGAAATTGTTCCCACTGGATTCTCCTCTTCTGTTATTTGATGTGGAATTACCACCGAAGTGTTGGTTACCTCCTCGATGGTTCTCGTTCCTGTGGTTGTTATCATTTCTCTGATCATTGACTCTTGGCTGTAATTTTTCATCTGTTTGCTCCACCCTTTGAGCCCTATCAACAACATCTGAATACAAATTAAATTTATGAGAGCTAAGTTGTTGACGGATTTCGAATCTTAGACCACGTAAGAACATCCGACTCATCCGTGCTTCGTCATCTACTAGATGAGTCGCAAAACGAGACAGTTCAGCAAACTTAGCTTCATAGTGAGAAACTGTCATGTTTCCCTGCTCCAGCTTAATGAATTCCACTTCCTTCATATGGCGGATGCTTTCTGGGAAGTACTTTTCATTAAATAGCTCTTGGAATTCTGTCCAAGACATCTCAAGTGCTGAAGGGTGGATACGTTTTACCGCTTCCCACCAGTGATCCGCCTCACCTCGAAACATAAAGGTAGCAAAGGGCACCTTCTGATCATCAGCGCATTGTAGGACATCAAGTATTTTTGTCGTCTGCTTCAGCCATGCCTCCGCTTTGAGTGGGTCAGGCTTCCCGTGGAATTCAGGTGGTCCCAATTCTTTAAATTGCTTGACAGTGATCATCCTCAAATTACCAGCGTTTCTACCGTTATTGTTAACTGGATTTCCTCTTGCCTGATTCTGCATGAACTGCATGAAATTCCTAAAGAATCCATCATTCATCATGTTATCAGGAATATTATTTCCTGAGTTGGCAGGAGGATTGTTTGTGGCTTCTTGATTTTCGGCTACATTCGCTTCGGGTATTTCGTAGTTAACCTCTTGATTTCCAGATGCCATACTAAACTGTGGTCACAAAATAAATGTTAGTTCAAATAAACTGACTCATCACTTCATGTCCCTATATTCAAATCAACTCATTAGATAATAAAATCTAATTTAGGTAGGACACACTAGTGACTGATTCTATTCGTCTCTCCCCTCCTAGTTCTAACCCCAGATCTCCATTAAAGACCATATCCCTAAGCTCTGATACCAACTGTGACGCCCCCAAATCTAGGCCCACACAGCCCAAACTTGAGTCGTCAAAAGACTACAACAAAATTATTACAATGAAATACAACGTACAACAATACAGTGGATAATACAACACAACTAAGTCTTCATTATTATTGCCACACTATTTTATAACACGTGAAGACTATGATAGTTATCCCCGCACTCTCACTCCATTCCCCGGCTAGACCCCGTTACGTTCTCATCTCCTGTTGAAAAACAATGGAACGAAAAGAAAGGGTGAGCTCAAATAGCCCAGTAAGAAATATCATGACTAAGATAATGACGAATAATTTATCATTAGCCTTCAACAGTTGAGTTCTTGATAGAATACAATAGACTACAAGGTTTATATCAAAAACTGCAGTTAAATTCTTAAACAACGTTCAGATCAATAATAGCAGCGGAATGAACAATCTATTAGAAGAATAATGCAGACTATAATGTCCACTCGCTTCTCTTTTTAGTAAAAATATCATCAACTTTTATCATCTGAAATACCATTAGTCAAGATAATACAACTTCACAGTTCCTGGTCATAATCATGCAGATCAACAGTTCGTCTTTGCACTACGGGCCAAAGACATTCAATATAACACCAACGGTCATGATTATACCAGATTCAGCCTTTGGTCATAATCATACCAACCAACAGTTCATCTTTGCACTACGGGCCAAAGAGAACATTCACCACGTGTCATAAAAGACACCGAACAGATGTATCGCCTTTAACCTAGTATATCGCCTTTAACCTATCATCTGTTCAACAATTATATCACATCTGTGCCCCCGGCCACAGATATTCACAACAGCTTGATTCTTGATGATTAATACAAATAACAGTGATACAAATGATGAACAGAAGAACAGGATAAACAATAAGTATCGGAAGTTTACTTTGTGCAGATTCAAATAATGTCCAAATTGCCAACATGATGTGGAGTGAAATTTAAAAATGATATTCAAGATCCACAGTTCAGAATAACGATTACAGTTCAATAGAAATGTTCAGAAAATAGGAAGGTTCAGTTGAACTAATGAAATTCAACTATTATGGAACATATAATATTTTCAGGAATTATAGAAGCAATAGTTCCATAATAAGTTTCGATTTAGGTGTATGGAAGAAAATAATATCCCTTACCGTAGCAGGTTTGATTAACAAAAGGTGAAGGGAATTAATATCCCTTACCATAGTAAGTTTGAATAATGGAAGATGAAAAAGATGGTATCCCTTATGAGTATAAAGGAAAATGATATCACTTACGAATATGGAATAAAAGTGTCATGTGATAATTCGTGTAGACAAATTATTTCCACACGAGACAAATAACAAGGGTTATTCACCAATAGGCGATAATCCGCACCGTAAGGTTATTCCCATCAATTTGAATACGAATAGTTATTCACCAAACAGGCGTAATCCGCACCGTAAGGTTATTCCCACAATTTAATAGAATTTGAACACGAAGAGTTATTCACCAAACAGGCGTAATCCGCACCGTAAGGTTATTCCCACAATTTAATAGAATTTGAACACGAAGAGTTATTCACCAAACAGGCGATAATCCGCACCGTAAGGTTATTCTCAAAG
Organism: Hedera helix; assembly: GCA_947179155.2. NCBI lineage: Eukaryota > Viridiplantae > Streptophyta > Magnoliopsida > Apiales > Araliaceae > Hedera > Hedera helix. The sequence continues at coordinate 29,755,929 of OX359271.1, read as the reverse complement.
ATTAATAAGGAATGAATACAAAAGGTTATTCACCAACAGGCGGTAAACCGCGCCGTAAGGTTATTCCCACAATTTAATACATGGAAATAAATGGCATAAGAAAGAAACGATATTATTTTCAAGAATCAAAGAATGATAATCCCTTCAAGTAAGAAAGGAAATAATATCCATTTATGATGATGAAAAGAGCGATACCCCTTACCGTAGTAAGTTTAAGAGTGTGAAAAGATTGATATTCCTTACCTTAACACGTGACTGGATATTGATTTAAATGAGGTTGATCAACCTATATATTTATAATAAAATTAGTAATTACAATATATAACTTTCAAAGTATATGATAACTCGTATAATATGAACTATCAAAATTATATATATTTAACATAATTTTTGTAGTATAACATAACTACTTTAAAATAGTTTTTAAAATAATATTCTAAAATAAATCTTCCAAAGAAAGCTTTTAAAAATGAATCTTCTCAAAGAAGAGTCTTCTAAAGGAAGATTTGTGGATACCGTGAAATATAGGAATTTATGAAATTACTACTCTTTAATAAAAGACTTACTTGAAAATTTTCTGCACTCCTTTTGGCTTTCAAACTCTCAAAATAACCTCACTATTCTCAGAGAAAACTCATAAAATTCTTATAGAAAAATTTTATGTTTTAGGTGTGATTTTTCTATTCAGCTGAACAAGCTATTTATAGGAGAAAAATGGTACTATGCGCGGTTGTTGGCAGCACGCCAATGTTGAAATCGGCAGAAGAGGCTGCGCAGCCTCTGCGCAGACGAATTCAACGAATTCAAATTTGGCACAGTAACTTGCACAGTAACTTGCATAGTAACTTCTGAATATAATAATATTTTTCTAATAAAACAAATAACTTTATATATTATATTGTCTAATAAAACAAACAACTTTATGAATATATTATAATAATCAAATTACCAAATAATACTACCATAGTAATAATTCATAATAATGCAACAACTACTATGCCAATTATTAGGTTCAATAATTTTTAACTACAGTGCATCAACAATTATTGATTCAATGATATGAAATACAGTGTAATGATAATTATTAAATCAATAATGCAAAATACTGTGTAACAACAATTATTGAATTGATAACATAAAATATTATGCAGCGATAATTATTGATGAAATGATGTGCAATAGTTATGGTGTCAATTATCAGATCAATAATATAAGACACTGCGCAATACCGTGTGCTACTGTAGAGTACCGTGTGCTACAGAAAATACCATAAACTACCGTATGCTACTATTCTTTTATCACCGGTATTTTAACAGTTAACACCGTTGACTATTTTTATTTAAAAAGGTTACTTCTGTCGTTTTCTATATCCGACAAATATTCCGTTGTGGGGTCCACAAATAATTTGTTATTTCGGCGCCGTCGTACGGCCCGAATATTCCCCGACAAAACGAATATTCCCCGACAAAAAGAATATTGTCCGACAAAATAAAATTTGCACATAACATCCTTAACTTTCAATTTTGTCAATTTAACCATTTACTGTTTCAGGAAAAATATATATGAAGAAAAATTAAATTTTGTATTTCATAAATTCGGGGTCTTACAGCATGTGAGATCAATAATTCAATATTAGTCAATGATTGACCCATGATTATTCTTATTTTAAGATGTTTGCTTTCTTTTATCATTCTATATATTCAATAGGGTTGATTTTATTTTTATTTTTTTTTATTTAACCCCTCGTGGACTCTTCATCATGTTTCAATTTATTTTCATAATCTTCTTACACTTAGCTTTACACTTTTGATATTTCTTAGTGTCAAAACATCATCATCTAGACCCTCCAATTAATTAGATAGATTTGCGAATTAATCACTAATGGACCCGCATATTGATTTAATGTACTTAAACATTCATTTTATACAAATTTACATTTATTTCTTCAAGAAAGGTCGACCCAGATTTGACTCGACTTGACCTGACCTAACCTAACTCGGGCAGCACAAATTTCCTGCCCAACCGGCGCGCCCCGTGCTAGGTTAAGCCTATTTTGGGTGCACCCCGGGCTCCTTATGCAGAAAATTTGACTATACGACCCTCCTTCAGAAAAACAGCCATATCTTTTTCGTTTCTTAACATTTTTAGATGATTCTTGAGTCTATTTTCATCAAAATTTCATGCTCAACAACTTTTATTCAGGTCACAAATTAAGATTCCAATCCAAACTAGGCTTAAAATCATGAATAAGTACAGGATAAAAATAAAGTTCATCATTTGTGGCTTCTATGTTTATGATTTGTTCATCAACACTAATAATGAGCTTAAATACATAAAATCACCTATTAGGTTCATCAATTTGACAAACCATAAGCCTAGATCTCTTCTCAAAACATTTACAACCAAATCATGCTTTTAACATTATATCTTACAACGCACTTATCAATCGATAAAGGTTTATCATTCTAAGCTTCTAAACCTAGCTTATCTTTCTTTACCAAAATCATTAAGTTTCATGGTTCGTTCATCTCATTATCTTAAGACTCAAGACATTCTTTGACTCAACCATTTTAGGTTAGGTTAAAACTCATCATAGCCAATTCATAGCTTCTAGACTTTACAACAATGCACAAGTTGAGTTTTACTCTTAGTGAAATCTTTCATTCAATGTTTTAAACCATTCCTTCCACTTAAGTCATCAATGTGACTTACATAGCTTCTTAATCATACAGCTCATGGATTTTACCATTAGTTAGACATTTTGGACAACAAAGTTTAGAAAACATTATCTTAGGCATTTTAACAAATACCTAGTGTGCATATAACTAAAATCATCATAATAGTGTCATTCCTTCCAACTAGGTTCCATCTTCTTGATTTCTTTGTTGTTTAAGTAGAAAAACTACAAATACACATTATCACCATCCGTTTTCCTCCAGTTATATCATAATCCCCACACAACAACACAATTCCCACAACAAACTAAGGAAACAAGATTATAAGGTTAAATTAGGACTTTTAAGATTTATTTCTTCCATTTTCATTTCTTTGTCTTAATTCCTTAGTTTGACTCTTGCTAATCCATGGTTATACCAATACATATAATTTTAATCATGATCTTAGACATAATCTCTTACCCACATAAATCATAAGCATAAAATCGAAGTATTATCCAAGTGTTAGTGAATACCTTTTTAGCTTTCTTCTTCTTCTTTACTTGAAGATTTCCTTCCTCTTTCTTGGCTTCCATAGCTTCCTTTATTCTCCTCTTTCTATCTCTTCCAACTGTGGGTGATAGAGTGGTGATGGTGGCTTAGTCTATTTGCATGGCTTAGTAGGCTTGGTAGGCTTCTTGTTCTTCCTCTCTCTTCCTCTTCCCTTAACCGAGAGCTCAGCTCTCTCTCTCTCTTCTCAAATTTTCACTAGAAATACTGGGTAAAAAGGGGAGTAAGTAGACAAAAGAATTGGTGAAATAAAAATAAGGAATTGAGATAAGAAACTTGTGGCTTAACTTTGCTTGGCCTCCATCTCCTCTCATTTCTTATCCACTCCTACTATAAAAGAAAATATGCTGGAAATTAGTTGGACCACTTCCAAAATCTATAGATTTAATCCCTCTTTTAAGTTCCACTTTTAATTATTTGACCCGCTCTTTGACGTTTTGACTTGAAAAGTTAAAATTTTAATATTACAGTCGTTTCCTACTAATTTCGACATTCTCGTCATTGTGGTGACATCTGTTTCTTCAAATTCATTATTGAACTTTAATTTTTTGATGTCTAATCATAAAAAGTCAAATGGTCAACTTTGATCAATAAGTCAACCGGAACATCTATCTTGTTTACAGTCCATACTTACTAAATTCAATATTCCCGTCACAACGGTGAAGTCCGTTTTTCAAAATTCTTCTTCAAACTCAAAGTTTGACTTTTCATCTTTACTAGTCAAAAGGTTGACTTTGACCAAAAAAGTCAAACCCGACTCCAATTTGTGTTTACCATCTCTTCTTACTAAATTCGGCGTTCTGAACTTAACGGTGCAGTCTGTGTCTCCAAATTCTCTTTCTAACTCCAAAATTGAAGAGGGCATTTGTGTCCTTGTCTTAGTGACTAAACTAGCCAAACCTGCTGGGTTTGAAGGGTTCTTAGTGAACCAGAAATTCCAGGCCTGCTGAGCTTGAAGGGTTCTGTATGAGCCATCCTTAGTGGATTTCCTACTCGTTGAAGTAGAAAAGGGGAGTAAGAGTTATTCAGTCTCCGAACCACTTAAACTCTCTGGTGTCATTTACATTCAGTCATTTACATTTTGTCATATATAGATATAATTGCTATGATTGGTTTACTTGACAAATGGCTATCTTCAATACAGTCTAAACTTAACTAAGAAGTTTTATAAATCTTTAAGGGGAGTTTTCAAACTAATATTTCGCTGTGCAAACTAGTCTAGATTAAATAAACTACTTGGTAATATTATTTAATTTAAGTAAAAAAAAATTAAGAGATCTATTCAACCCCCCCCCCCCCTTTTAGATCACTTGTGTGCCTCTGGGAACTAACAATTGGTATTAGAGCAGGTTCTCACGAACATAAAAGCTCACGCTTTGAGTAGATCCTATGGCACCAGTAAAACTCTGTTTTGAGATTAAAAATTGAAGTGAACCATTTCTTATAAACAAGCTTACAAATTAATGTGTCTTTTCATGCAGGTATAATTATGAATGTTGATTGATGATAATCTATCTGATGCTGTATACTCATTGTCATTTAAATCCTATATAAGACAAACTCAGATGATCTCTGCAAAGAAGCAGTCGAGTGAACTTTCAAAATTAAAATTGATGCAGCGAGATGAAGAAATCAAAAGTATATTCTGTTGATGAGATTATTAATTGATTCATTCGAGAATATAATAACTTGTATTTCTGCCTTCAAATAAACTGGGAAGTTCAAATCTTGATGCCAAAGGACACCGGGTCCTATTCTTCTCAAAAGGAAGCATCACTGTGCCAAGCACTAACAAAACTACTTCTCACCGGTTCGAAAGTTTATAGTAGAAGCAAACCCAACAGAAATCTATACTTAAAAGTGTTAAATGATTTTCTATATACCGAACGTCAGCAGCTAAAATCAGTCTCGAATCCAAGTATTCACTCGACGTGCTCAGCATTAAGCTTTATGATAAGCTTAAGGTCTTAAATTCAAAAGATCTTATCTGAAGATGAGTAACAAAGGAATTGCTTCATTTATTCAAAAGCAGTGTCAGGAGTTCTGTCAAAAGCTACAGCATATGGTAATCAATGATGAAATCCACAAGCAGTATTTCTCCTATCTTCAAGTGGATGATCTCAAGCATGACTGGTTTTAAAGGAATCTATTTCAAAAATTCTTCAATGGTCTTTTGAAACTACTTCTCTGAAAGACATTACAGATGTATATCTCACTGCCATGTCTTTGATGATGAATATCAAAGTCATTTTCCTAAATCACATATACCAGGCCCGAGACCTAAAAATTAACTCAGCACAGATAAATGGACATATATATATATATATATATATATATATATATATATATATATATATATATATAATTACCGGGTCAAAGATTCATTCTGCAGATCATTAAAGTTCAAGAAGAGTTGAAGAAACTCATTCCTGTACAAAGCAGCTTATTCAATGAAGAAATTCATGCAAGGCACACCTTGTGTACGTGCTCAGATTTAAAAGACAAAAGCTCTTAATGTCAAATTTCTTCAAACCAACTATGAATGAGAAGGGTGAGAAGATCAAGGCAATAAAGAGTAATCACGGATGATTTACTCTAAGATTAAGAAAGCACCTTACAATCTGCGAGAAAGAGGAAAGTCCATTTCAAGAAAATTTCATGCACTTAGCCATTGGCAGTAGGCTCTCAAACATCAATGCATCAGACGAAGCTCTAGCTTGAAATGATTGAAGAAATATTTGTTTGACATTCTATGGAAAAGTCAGATCTATAGAATGCTAAACAGGAAGTCTTTTGATAGTAGACATCCTCACAAATCATTTTGGATGGAGATGACTAAAAGGGAATTAGGAAAAGGAGAACAACAGGAAGGAAACAATGATGGAGCCTCAAGGGAAAAACCCTAAGATCAAAAGAAGGTGGAGAAGATTGTACTGAGACTCAACGATGAATATCATAGAGTTCCTTACTTAACAAATATGCTAGATTCTTCAAGAAAGTACTATCCATGAAAGATTGAGTGAAGTCTGAATACTGGTGCAAGAAGAAGACTTGAATCTTGGAATTCTCTAGAAGAGAAAGAAGCTGGTTATAAAGGAAAGCATCTATTAATCTTTGAACTCACCTATTGATTTAGTAAATCCTGTCGGATCTGTTCTCACTAATATCATGGTGAGGTAAAGATCATTCAAGTCAGAAGGAAGTGCATCACTCAAAGAAAGATCGTAGAGTTTGTCAGGCGAACACAAAATAAGGCTTGGCAGACTGAAGAGACCTATCGGAAGATCGTAGAGTTGACGCAGCATCGAAGAGCTAACTCTCGGGATCGTAGAGTCAATAAAGTCAGTCACTCTACGACTCTCATAATCCAGTCTATGAACCGAGCAGAATCAAAGAGCAACCTCTACATGAGCATTTTGAGTCATGACGTCGATCCTCATAAAGATTATCCAGAAGGTTGTCCTTGAACTATCAAACAAACTGAACGAAGATCTCTGAGTACATCTAAAGCTTCTAGTCTTAACAAAGATCGTAGAGCAGTTTAAATCTTAACTCTACGATTGCACTACAGGCAAGATTGTAAAGCAGCAGAGCCAAGTCGTAGAGTGAGAAAGCAAGCTCAGAAGTACGAAATTCATCAGAAGACAGAATTAAGGAAAATTATTTATGAATGATCGCTGCAGTCAACTCCGGATCTTCAATATCTATATCAGTACTTCTATACAAGCTTAAGGATATCAAAGGAATCTAAACTATGTCCAATAGTTAATCTCAAACAATAAATCTTCAGAAGGCAAGTTAAGTTTATTCATCGTTGGACTACCTTTCTCATTCCAGTCACAAAGTCCCAAAACAATGTGATTAATGAACCAAATGCGCATATCTCTCCGGTCATAGTCTCTAAACTCCACGACGATCATCATCCTGATCGTAGAGCATATTGAGTCTACGATTGCACTTCATACAAATCTCTTTCCCATAAACTCTTTCATAGCTAATTACCAGCCTACAATTCACGACATCAGTAATCATGGTCATCTATTGAAAGGATGATTGTTGAATGACTAGCAGCTCACTCTACGAACTGATCAAGCTAACTCAAACAGGGAAGGTGAACTTCACGCACCCTAAACTCAAGTAGGTTAGAATACTTGATGTGCTTCATTTATGAAAAATGCAAAAGTTAAGCTCACGTTTTACAAATGAGTATCTGGCATGTGTCCTCTGCAAAAACAAGAGGGAACTAGCATAAGTCAATTTTTAAAACTGACGGTGGTCATTTCCCATCAGCTGTCAATGCCCATTCTCCTAAAACTCTCGAAACCCTAGATTTCGAAAAATCTTCAAAGATCAAAATCACTCCCTGTACTATTCTCAAATCAGTTTACCCTCACAGCATCTCTTTAAGTTATTCCTGAAAATCTTGTTTGTTTTGAAAATTTTGGAGATGCAGAGCAGAAATTCAAAGATATTCTTCATCTGGTGAAGAATGTTGGGTTCACTAAGTGTTTGGAAACCAGTACCAAGATGTTCTCTACACTTTTGAAAGAATTCTATTCAAACGCTGCTTATCGAGGAAATACTCTCATCACAAAGGTTAAGGAAATCTCATTGCAAATAGGGTCTCAGCCTAGGAATTCCAATAAGAGGAATTACTTCTCTTGACAAGATTGATATCGAGCTTGGACTGGAGCTGATGGGCTATGAGAAAAAGTCTCCTCTAAAAGGAATCAAGAAGAAATATTTTCCTCAGCAGTACAAGTTTTTGGCTGACATTGTTGGGAAGAGCATTCTGTGTAAAGACACAGCATATGATACTGTCAGTGAAGATCAATTAAGGCTTATGACTGCTATTGCTCTAAGAAAGAAAATCAACTTCAGAGCAATTCTCTTAGGATGGATAAAAAGGTGGATAAATGATGCAAAAACAAGAGTTGAAACAGGAAAGCTCACTCTCAAGATGCTCTATGGAAGATTCATAAGCATCATTTTGAAGAAGTTTCTGGCAAATGCAATTGGGGAAGATGAAGGAGAAGTTCTAAACTTCAACAAAAGGATTACTCCAAGGTTGTTTAAAGATTGGAAAAAAAAACCCTCATGCCAGTAAGGGTAAGAGTCACGAGGATCGAGAAGCATCAGCAGAAAGATGGAAGAGAAATCTAAAGGAAAAGAAAAAAGAGAAATGGAAGAAATTTCTGAGGAAAAATTCCAAGAGGCTGATGTGCAATCAAGAAATAAAACTCTTGTGATCTATGATAGTCAGGAATTAAGGAAGAAAAGAAAATTCAACGAAGTAGAGAAGGTTGCAGAAAAGAAAGATGTCAGTACAAAGAAAGCTAAGAAGAAGCAGACAAATCCCAAAGGGTATGAAATTGAGAAGAAGAAGAAGAAGACAGAAAAGAAAGTTACTCTCACTATCCCAAGGAGAAGTTGGAGGATTAGAGGACAGTGGAGAGGTTCAATCATTACAGGACCACCTCAAATTATAGAAATTGATGATGATGAAGAAAATTCAAATTCTGGAGAAAGAACATCTGATAGTTCAAAAGAAGAAACATCAAAAGGCTCTTCAGAGGAAAGATCAGAAAGTCATAAAAATAGCCTGTCTAAAAACGAAGACATACCGGGTTCTGATCAGATAGCTGAACTAGTTAAAAAAGTCTCAGCACCCGAGATCAACGAAGGTGATGATATTGCTAAAAATGTTATTATACCAGGTGAACAATTCTCTGGAAATTCTGAAGTTGGAAAAGCTGAATCAGATGAGGAAGAAGACCGTCGAGAAGCTGTGATAAGAAAAGAAAAACACCTCCAATAAGAGACCAGTACTCATGAAATAGAGGAATCAAGAGACAGGTCAAGAAGGTCAAATAGAAGAAAAGGGTTAAGTGGTTTTATAAAGAAAATGGGCAGGAGTTCAAGTATGAGTCACAAGGAAAGAAGAATAAGGAAGAAAGTTGAGAGGAAGCTGGAGAATGTAAGACTATTAAGAAAATTGGAAAAGCAGCAATATGAAGCATATCGACTGAAGCAAGTCAAAAGGAGACGTAGAGAAAGAAGGAAGCATGCAAGCCAGATGGAAAAATGTTCTATTTCATGGGATCATGATCATCTATTCAGTTTTATTCCCATCCTATCACTTTTAAGGGCTATATTCATGAATGATCAAAGTTCTATCAGTTGGAGCTACTCAACATTTCCAAATCTTTCGTTAGTTGCTCAACATTTCATAAAGGCAATGACCATTGCAACTACACTGATACGCAATGAGCCCTTCTATCCTCACTACCAAAGTCACCAGGAAATATCCATCTGGAATTTGACCGGCTCTCAATCATCTGGCCAGTCTGTGGTTGATCAAAATTTAGAAATCAGAGAGTCCTCTTTTGTGACTTTCTAAACTCTTAGTCACCCTAAACCACCTCCCTGATCGTAGAGTCCCAAAACTTTGCGAACATTTTTCAAAATACCATTTCTCCAGTCATAGAGTCTCAACATTCTATGGACCATGAAAATGTACTTATGGTAGGTTCCCCACATTCAGCTTCACACAGTATCTCTAATTGATGATGTCAAAAAGGGGGAGAGAATATATGAACAGAAAATATAGGAGTAGCTGGGAGAACACTAACTAAGGGGGAGCAGCACAGGGGGAGCAGCACTTGTCAAACTAAAGGGGAACAGCCAACTAAGGAGGAGAAGAGTGAAAAATGAAGAGCAGCTGTAAGTATGTGTAAATATCTTTATGTAAGTTTTCTCATTTAATGAAATCATCCTTTTTGCACTAGCCATAAAGTTTCTCACTGTATCGTAAGACATAATTTACTTTTCAAGCAAATGCATTATATGTATTTCATATCAATAGGACTATTGGTTTTGTCATCATCAAATAGGGGGAGATTATTGACGGTTGTTTGATTTGATGATGATGATGGTTGTGAAAAAATGATTATGGTAAATGTGCTTATATGGTTGATTGTCCATAGGTATCTGACTAAGTGCTTATGTGTTAATGTGCCTATGTGTTTACTTGATTATGTACGTATATATTTTAAAGTGCTTATGTGGTTAATTGACTAAGTGATTACATGTTAATCTAAATATGTGTCTACATGATCATGTGTGTATGATATATATTACCTGATTCAAATATTGTGATTTGCACACTTATATAGCATAAATATGATCTTGTTAAAAACTATATGCTGCTTATAATAAGAGTAAAAGTTATCTGGTTCAAATGTTGTAAAGTCCTTTTGAAAAGAATTATGTGTACAAATGACTTAGATAAAAGATCATAAATGTTAGATTGATCTTTCCGTAAAAGTTACTCTGCATTAAAGATAAATATTATAAGCAGAGTAATATAAGATTAAATCATTGTTGTATGACAAAATTTGTAAAGCCTTTTCAATGTAATGATGTAATGATGTACAAGGACTTAGTTAGAAAAGATCAATTCTGTTAAGTTGATCTTATGTTATATCTGTTCAATCAATATAATCGTAGAACGGACTCTCTGATTCCAAGCAAAGAAGACTCAACGATTCAGTCTGTTCGTAGAGTGGACTATACGACTCCATACAAGGATAACTCTACGATCATCAAGGAGAGACAGTTGTGCAAGAGTTCTACAGAATATACAAGTTGAATTGAAGAATTGATCAAGTACAAAACGTAGAGCAGAACTCTACGATCGTCGAACAGACAGCTAAGCAAGCCTTCAGAAAACGTAGAATCAGAGAAGCAATGAACTCCACGAAATGCATAAACTGGCAAGATCGTAAAGTGGATTTGAAAAGCAGGCACATACGAGAACTCTACGATTTGCACAGATAGAAGAAATCATAGAGTGAAACCAGAAGATAAGACAATGCAGAAAATTATTCTACACATGGTATAATCGTTGAGCAGAAATAAAGGATGTGTTAACAAAGACAACAACTCAACGATTCCATTGAGAAACACTGCAGTCAGCAACTCTACTATTTGAACAAAATGACAAGATCATAGAACGACATTATAAAGCAAAGCCTGCAGACAACAACTCTTTGATCTGAACATAATAGCAAGATCACAGAGTAAGAGAGAAGATTGCCCCACCTCAACCTTTTACCTGACATACTTCAAGTAACGAGCTGAATTCGTAGAGTCTGAATGGACAGACAATCACTCTACGAATTCACTATCAGAAGCAGTAAAGGAACAGAGCTGCAAAATGGTGCGAGAGAAGAGAGAATATTCCTCTTCCAGATTAAAGAAAGATTAAGTGCTGTTAAGGAACAGATGCATGTCAGAGTCACAGAAGACTTTGTGACTAGACGACTATAAGTAAGGACCTACTACTTAGCAAGCTGGTGAAAATAGTCAACTAACAGGACATCTCTAACAGCAATAGAGCAGCTGATTATTAAAGTCAAGGAAGATATTTAATGATGGATCATAAGGTTAAATATATAATAATCCTTGATATACAAGTCTGAAAGTGCAACGGCTAAAAATGCAGAAAGCTGAGCTACAGTTTGATGTAACAGAACATATGTCAGAAAAGGGAAAAAGCACTGACACAAGCAACAGAAAGACAACATCAAAGATATCAAGGATCTGCACAAAGCTAAAGGAACCCAACGTACCTTTTCAAACGGTAAAATATGCACAAATATATAAAAGCATAAATGCTCACAAAGAAAAGTGTTGTTGAAAATAAAAAGAGAGGATGGTGGAAAACAACAGATCGTAGAGTGAAACAAAAATGAATATGCTGAAGAACACTCTACGATCCACCAGAACACTAACACTGAATTGACAGAGACATAGAAAGAAATGACTCTACTACAAGATAAGTGTTCAAAGCTGCTAAGCAAGTGATAGAAAGAAGCCTGAACGCCAACTTGATACAGATATGTTAGCGACTGAGTACAAAAAGGAAGAAGCTATACGGTCATCTTAGAAGCTCATCTCGAGAAGCTATACACTGTCAATGATAAGAAGGAACAACTGAGTATCAAAAGGATCTCAGAAGTTCATCTCGAGAAGTTATCAAGTACCAAAGGAGCTGAATTGCCAAAACTTAGCAACATAATGGGTGATCTCAAGAAGATATTGAGCATATAAAGAAGCCAAGCATCATTGCCGAACTCAATATTATTTCAAGCATGCTCACATCCTACTACTGAGTATTTAAAGAAAATGGTACTTAAAGTACAACTCAGTAGCAACTCCAACATCTATCAACAAACAAGGAGCCAAGTCTGCTGGACTTGAAGAGGACAGTTGTGTCCTTGTCTTAGTGACTAAAGGAGCCAAGTCTGCTGGACTTGAAGAGGGCATTTGTGTCCTTGTCTTAGTGACTAAACTACCCAAACCTGCTGGGTTTGAAGGGTTCTTAGTGAACCAGAGATTCCAGGCCTGCTGAGCTTGAAGGGTTCTATATGAGCCATCCTTAGTGGATTTCCTACTCGTTGAAGTAGAAGAGTGGAATAGGAGTTATTCAGTCTCCGAACCACTTAAACTCTCTGGTGTCATTTACATTTAGTCATTTACATTATGTTATATATAGATATAATTGCTATGATTGGTTTACTTGAAAAATGACTATCTTCAATACAGTCTAAAATAAACTAAGAAGTTTTATAAATCTTTAAGGGGAATTTTCAAACTAATATTCCGCTGTGCAAACTAATCTAGATTAAATAAACTACTTGGTAATATTATTTAATTTAATTAAAAAAAATTAAGAGATCTATTCAACCCTCTCTTCTAGATCACTTGTGTGCCTCTGGGAACTAACAATTAATATTAGAGCAGGTTTTCACGAACATAAAAGATCACGCTTTGAGTAGATCCTATGGCACCAGTAAAACTCTGTTTTGAGATTAAAAATTGAAGTGAACCATTTCTTATGAACAAGCTTACAAATTAATGTGTCTTTTCATGCAGGTATAATTATGAATGTTGATTGATGATAATCTATCTGATGTTGTATACTCATTGTCATTTAAATCCTATCTAAGACAAACTCAAATGATCTAAGCAAAGAAGCAGTCGAATGAACTTTCAAAATTAAAATTGATGTAGCGAGATGAAGAAATTAAAAGGATATGTAGATACAACATAAATAAAGAAAATAATACAACTAACGGCGCATCCCTCGATGAACAGCATCGTAGTACTCCTCATCTCCGATAGCCCTGACCACGCCCTTACTAATGGTGTGCAAGGTCTGGCCCTCCTCAGCAGGGTAATAGTGCACCATACTCTGGAATCTACCAAAGGATGAGCGATAGACATAACTGAGCCTATCTATCCTCACCCTCTTCTCCCTGACCTCGTCCTCCAGCTCTAGCATCTGTCCGTGAGCTGCATCCCTCTGGATCTCCATGTCCATTCTGTCCTCTATCGCCTCCTGCCAGTGGGCACGGATGGCGGCTTTCTCTTCCTGAACCTGCTGAACCTTCAGCTCAGCCTCGGCTAACCTAGTCTCCGCCACTGCCAACTTAGCCTGCAGCTCCACATCCGGATCTACGAGCTGATGAGTTAGCACTGCAAAGTGCTCCACCGAATCCTCGTACCCCTGTACCTGATCCTCCAGTCCTACAATCCTCTCTTTCAGCTACGTGTTCTCACCAGAGAACTGGTAAGCTGCATCCTTGTACTGATCCTCCATACGCTGGTGGGTCAGATTCTACTCCTCTAAACGCTGGACCCTTGCCTCAAGCTCCTCGTTCCTAGTAATCATTCCCTCTATGATGTCAGCGACAGTAGTGCCCATGCCATCAGCTGACTCATCCTCTTCAGACTCATCAGACTTTGCCTCCTCCTCACTGTAAGGCCTCATCACACCGCCCCAGACGAGCTCCACGCGGTCTCCCTCTTCGGGATCTGACTCTGGCTCCTCAACTGGTGCAGCCACCCGTGGTTGTGCGGTATCCATATGGATATCCGTATAAATCACCTCATCCACAGCAGTACTCTACTGTCCTACCTCCATCATCCTACAAGCACACAAATAACACATGTTAGTACAACAATAAAATATATTCATTGATGGAATGAAATGATATTTTATCATGTACATCTCGGCTCGATGGATTTTCTCAATCCATCTCCAAAAAAACTCAACATGATGAATCTCCTCGATTCATCTCCTAAGATATGAGTTTAGTACTAAGGTTATAACTTAGGTTTCGTAAATCCTAACGTTTCTAACCTAAAGCTCTTATGCCAACCGGTGACGACCCCAAATTCGGGTTTTTTTACCTCGGGTTTGGTTCTCACTATACAATACTTAACAACAATGAAATACATAAATTGTATTCAAACTTCGCGGAATAATACAAAAGGTTCCTTAACAAAACAGCTACACTTCTCAAGGTCTATTAACCTTAATCGTAATTATTACATATCTTACAGGAAATACAAAAGATTTACAAAGTAATTACATAACAGTAATTTAAACTAGCATGCATCTACTAAACTACGCATTCGTTTTCCCCTTGCCTTTGTCTGACTTAGAGCAGTCAGGCTTAGCTGAAATATAGTCATGATATAGCAAGAATGAGCAACTAAATGGCTCAACGAGTTAAGAAACAACAACATAAGATATATCATGATGAAGGGAAATAACTTCAAGGTTTTCAACAATAACAATTATGAAAGATATCAAAAATCAATGTTCAATATAAGAATGGATTGACTCTTTACTGCTGAGTGGTCTTTAATGACCGTGAACTGCTACTAAGGTAGAACAGACATACAATGTCTGACACCTTGTTAAAAATAACGGGACACTTGAGGGGATCAGTCATCTCATGTCCTATGTATATGCATAATATTTAGATTTCTTATGCGCATTCGGTTTTCCGACAAATAAAATCCCCTTTAACTAGGGTTGTTCTTTCTCAGTCTTACTGTAAGAATCCGCACCAGCCAATGGTTTGGATAAACTTTTATAATATTCAATTAAATGGATTTAATCATGCATTTGTCTAGCCGAAACAATTAGCTTAGACATTCTTAAACAGTTGCAAAAGCACTATGTGTGAATACAATAATCAATAACGATGTGAAGTAATTTTTGGATAATTAATTCACTCAAAGGTCTGTCAAGTAACTACGAGTGTAGATACTTGCTCAACAATAATTGGACTACACAATGTAAATACGGTTGAAGAATAACTGCAACAACAAATACAAGTTAAGGTGTAGAAAACTTGCAACGTAAATTACAAGTTGAGTTAAGAAAAACTTGCCTCGTGCATCGTCTACGGCTAACCAACTTAATATAACAATCGTTGAACGGATCTAACAATTAAATCAGTTTGATCATAAAATAGTATCATATACTTGTAAGTATATGACCTTTATAACCTTACGAACCGCATAATTTATTAATTATGGGTAATTAAATACTTAGAAAATATTATCACTACTTGATAATATTTCAAACACAAAGAACCTATATTAACTATTTAATATAGTTCATGCAATTGTCTAATATTATTAACAATTTAATAATATTTTATTATCATTATAGTATTATTCATCATTTAATAATACCTTATAAATCCTTTAAGATTAACTAATATTATTAATTATTTAATAATATTTTATTACGTGTCTAATAATATTAATCATTTAATAATATTTTATTAAGTGTCTAATATTATTAATCATTTAATAATATTTTATCAAGTGTCTAATATTAATAATCATTTAATAATATTTTATTAAGTGTCTAATATTACTTATCATTTAATAATATTTTATTAAGTATCTAATATTATTAATCATTTAATAATATTTTATTAAGTATCTAATATTAATAATCATTTAATAATATTTTATTAACTTTATAATATTATTATACACTTCATACTATTTTAATAATTTTCCAATATTATTATTTATTTAATAATATTTTATTACCTTTATTATATTATTATTTCAATAATAATATTTATACACCTTTAAATCATTAAATCAATTATATATATATATATATATATATATATATATATATATATATATATATATATATATATATATATATATATATATATATATATATATATATATTTAAAAATATATTTATTAAGTCCAAAAATACTAAAATAATTTTTGGAATATTTTTCATTTTCTGACCCGAACCAGACCCGGCTAACCTGGCCCGACCCGACCCGGTTCGAATTTTCTTATTTTTCTGAAAACAGTGCACTGCACCGCGGCGCAGTGATTAACACTGCAACACGGCGCCCCGACGCTGTATTGCAAAAGGTGCCCACTTTTTGATTTTTTTTGACAATTTTGATACTCTTTGATCAAACATTGATAAAATAAAATCTACACATCCAAATAATACCAAATTAGTGTTGATGTGTTCCTAACTTCTTGTTTTACAATATTTCATGATTCGATCATCTTTTTGAAAATGTTTTACACGAAATTTATGGATCGAACCACTTAGGGTATAAAAACGACATCTTTTGTGGTAAAAGCTATAACTTCTTTGTTATTCAATATTTTTGAAAGGTTCAAAAAGGGTTTTTCTTTAAAACTCATAGATATAGCTTTCTAGCCATAAAAATCTAATTTTCGATTTGTACATTTCAAAATACAACATTAAACATAACATGTATCGTTAGGGTTTTACCGGTAAAACGTGTTAAGAATATTTCTACAACTTTTATGCATTTTTCACATACCAAATCATGTTATAAACACATAGAGCTATGAATATACATATATTACATAGTTAAATACATCTAGACTAGCAAAATGAGTTTTGATCGGTTAAAAATAGATTTTAACCGTTCAAAATCATTCTAGACTACAAAAATGAATTTTAAGAAGAGATAGAGCACTTTTAAACCTTTGGGTTTTGTTTCCTCTTCTTCTCCTTCTACCAAAGTACGTTGTGTAGCTAGTGGACATTCACCAAGGCCTTTCTCTAGCTTTTTCACTTAACACCTAAGTGTATCTTCCTTTTTCTCTAGAAAATGTTCTCACTTTCTCTCTTTTATGCTCTAGCAAATGAACCAACAAGCTTGGCTCAAGTGTGGAGCATCATATATATAGCCATCAACTAACACTTCATTAGCTTGCTAATTCACCAATGTTGGTGAAATTAAGGCCTAATTGGGTTTACTATTGCATGAATTGACTAGGTGAATGACAATGTGATTGACAAGGTTTGGTGAGCTACTATGACAAGGAGTAAATTAAAAGCAACATAAAGCAACACACCACCCCCTTGTGGGGCCCACTTTGGTCGGCCAACATGGCAATTTTTGGCCATGTTTTTGATTTATTTTTGCTAGCTTTAATGTGCATATATATATATATATATATATATATATATATATATATATATATATATATACATGTGTTCAATTGTTGACCAATTTTGACTTCCTATTGGGCTCCATGTTGGACTTAGGAATTAAATATATTGGGTTCATTCAATTAGATTGTTTGGGCTCAATATAAATAACACATTGAGCTCACATTAAATATTCTACGTTACATTTAATTAAATCAAGCATTGGGCTTGTTTAATTAATTAGATGAACTAGTAATTAAATTAATTACATGGACAACTAGGTTAATATCTTTGACCTAGTTCATCAACTCATTTGGATTTAAAATATAATCTAATTAGACTTTCTTTAATTAATTATACCCCTTACTTTAATTCTTTAAATAAATATACGCATACGCAAGTACATTTATTTAATTATCTAAAGTACAATTAATTAGTACAAAAAGTTTAAATTCATTGCTAAATATTTATTAAGTATATTTACAATGACTAATGAAATTCGTGGTAATTACATTCTCCCCCCTTTATAAGAACTCTGTCCCCAGAATTACAAATTTAAACTACTCAAAAAGATTCGGATAGTTAGCCCTCATCTTTTCTTCAAGCTCCCACATAGCTTCCTCAGCGTTGTGGTTCCTCCAAAGGATTTTGACAGTATGTATAACCTTATTCCGTAATTTCTGCTCTTTCCTATCTAGTATTTGGACATGAACTTCCTCGTACGATAAGTCTTTCTCTACTTGTATTGGCTCATAGGATATGACATGTTTGTAGTCTGACTTGTATGGTCGCAACACTGATACGTGAAACACATTGTGAATATGCTCCAGTTCAAGAGGTAAAGCTACCTCGTACGCTACTTCACCCACTCTCTTTAATATCTCGAACGGTCCTATGAACCTCGAACTCAGCTTCCCTTTCTTTCCAAATCGGATCTTCCCCTTCCAGGGAGATACCTTCATAAACACAAAACTCCCAACTTCGAAGTCTCGCTTTTGTCGATGTAAATCGGCGTACCTCTTCTAACGGTCTTGAGCTGCTACTAGCCGAGCTCTTATTACCTTGATAATTTCTACAGTCTGTTAAACCAATTTTGGTCCTAACAGTCGTCGTTCCCCTACCTCATCCTAACTTAGAGGTGTTCTGCATTTTCTTCCGTACAATGCTTCGTAAGGCGGCATGCCTATGCTTGCATGATAACTGTTGTTGTATGCAAACTCAACTAGTGGTAGATGGTCTTCCCAACTGCCCTTGAAATCCATCACGCAGGCCTTGAGCATGTCTTCCAATGTCTGTATTGCTCTTTCACTTTGCCCATCTGTCTGCGGATGATATGTTGTACTCATTCTTAACTGTGTCCCCAATCTCTCCTGAAGACTTCTCCAAAATTTTGACGTGAAGCGCGGATCTCTGTCTAACACAATCGATACCGGCACCCCATGTCTCGAAACTATCTCTTTGATGTACATTTTAGCCAACTCATCCAAACTGAACTTAATCTTGATCGGCAAAAAGTACGCTGACTTTGTTAGTCGATCCACAATAACCCATATTACGTCATATCCCTTCTGTGTTGCTGGAAGTCCTACCACAAAATCCATTGTGATATGCTCCCATTTCCACTCAGGAATTTCTAACGGCTATAGTAATCCACTTGGTCTCTGATGTTTGGCCTTTACCCTTAGCCAAGTTAGGCATCGGCTGACACATTCTGCAACCTCCCTTTTTAAATTCGGCCACCAAAAATGCTAACGCAGATCTTGATACATCTTCGTACTCCCCGGATGTATCGAGTATCTCGTATTGTGGGCCTCTTGTAAAATCTCCTCTCGTAGTTCAGGCATTAGTGATACCCAAACACGATTTTCAAACCTTAGCAATCCTATGCTATCCTCCTTGAATTTGACCTCTTCTCCTTCGGTCATTCTCATCCTCATTCTGACACACTCTTCATCTTTGTCTTAAGCCTCTTTCACCCTATCTAACAGGGTTGGGCTCGCTTCCACTTCCATTGACTCATTAGGATTTCTCACCTCCAACTCCATTCGAGTCATCTCTTGAACCAATTGTTCGTGATCTATCAATATGAACAATTTCTCCCTGCTCTTTCTATTTAGAGCATCTACTACTACGTTAGCCTTGCCGGGATGGTATAGAATTTCACAATCGTAGTTTTTGATCAATTCTAACCATCTCCGTTGCCTCATATTCAACTCCTTCTGTATGAAGATATACTTCAGACTCTTATGGTCTATGAATATCTCACATTTCTCTCCATACAAATAATGTCTCCAAATTTTAAGGGCAAACACTACCGCTGCCAGTTCCAAGTCGTGGGTAGGGTATCCCTTCTCGTAATCTTTCAACTGTCTGGACGCATACGCAACGACCTTACCATTTTGCATATGCACACAGCCAAGTCCCTTGTGTGATGCATCACTGTAGACCGTAAAACCTCCAATATCGTCCGGTAAAGTCAATACAGGTGCTTCACTAAGTCTTTTCTTTAACTCCTGAAAACTCTCCTCACACTTCTCCGTCCATACAGATTTCACTGTCTTCCTCATTAAATTTTTCAACGGTGTTGCTATCTTTGAAAAATCTTGGATGAATCTCCGATAGTAACCTGCTCAGCCTAAGAAACTTCTTACCTCCGTCGGTGTCCTTGGTTGTTCCCAATTCATCACCGCTTCAACTTTTGCTGAATCCACTAAAACTTCTTCCTTGTCAATAAGATGACCTAAAAATTGAACTCTCTCCAACCAGAATTCACACTTCGAAAATTTAGCGTACAACTGCTCCTTCCGTAAAATCTCCAACACCAATCTTAGGTGTTCAACATGTTCCTCCTCCGTTTTAGAGTAAACCAAAATATCGTCAATGAACACAACAACAAATTTATCCAAATACTGCTTGAATATTTCGTTCATCATGTCCATAAATGTGGCTGGCGCATTCGTTAGTCCAAACGACATCACCAGAAACTCATAATGCCCATATCAAGTTCTGAATGCCGTCTTGGGTACATCCTCCTTCCTGACCTTCAACTGATGATAACCAGTCCTCAAGTTAATCTTTGAAAAGTACTTCGCCCCTTTCAATTGATCGAAAAGATCGTCAATTCATGGCAACGGGTACTTGTTCTTAATTGTTACCTTATTTAGCTCTCTATAATCCATACACAGTCTCATCGATCCATCTTTCTTCTTTACAAACAACACAGGTGCTCCCCATGGAGAAACGCTTGGCTGAATGTACTTATTATCTAACAACTCCTACAGTTGAATCATTAACTCCTTCATTTCTACCGGAGCCATCCTATATGGTACCTTCGATATTGGTGCTGTCCCCGGTACCAAATCGATTACAAATTATATCTCCCTATCTGGCGGTAAACCTGGCAGTTCATCTGGAAATACATCCATGATCTCCTTAACTACTGGTATTTGCTCTATCTCGGGATTTACTATTTGTGTATCCACTACGTGAGACAAATACCATTCACAACCTTTCTTCAACAGTTTCTTGGCCTGCATCATCGTCAGACATGTTGATTGTCTAGACGACTTGCTGCCATAAAATACGACCTTAGACTTGTTCGATGTCTTAAGGTGTATACACTTCTTTTAACAATCAATTATCGCTCCGTGGTTAAACAACCAATCCATTCCAAGTATAACGTCAAACTCCCCCAAACGTATCGGAATTAAATTCACCTTCAGTTTCTGACCCCTGATTTCAGCACAACAATATCTATGCATATACCCTACAGGAATCACTTCTTTATTTGCAACTTCTATGTTCATTAGATTCTCTAGTTTTTCTCTAGGAAATTCTAACCGTCTAGCGAATTCATCAGACACAAATGAACAGGTAGCACCCGAATCAAACAATACATATGCATTTATATCATTAATCGGAATAATACCTGACACCACGTCTTTTGATTCAACGGCATCCTTCACCGTCATGTTGAAAGTCCGTGTCGTTGGTTTGTTCTGTGGCACCGGGCCTCCAATGGTAAGTTTGTTGTTGTTGTTGTTGTTCCCCTTAAAGCCAGAACTCCCTCTGGTATTCTTCTTCTTCGGACAATCCATAAACTGATGGTCCATGGCTCCGTAGGAGAAATAACCCTTCCTCTTAGGTGTGGGACAATTAGGAGCGATGTTCCCCTCTTTCCCACAGTTGTAGCGTACGTTCCTTCCCTTCATGCACTCCCATGTGTGGTTCTTTCTGCACTGACTGCATTTACTTGCTTTCTTTAGTTCGCTTCCCTGGGGTGTCCCCGAACTGCTGTTGCTGATGTTCTACTTGCGCTTGTTCGAGTTACTACCCCCGCTGCTACCCTCTCGATTTTCCCCATCGTTTCTCTTCTTGTTCCGTTCTTGGTTGTGCTTGTTTAAGGCTTCATTTCCACATTCAGCTATGATAGCTTTCTCCAGTAATGTTGTGAAATTTGTAATTTGGAGAACAGCTACCCAACTGTAAACTCACGGTTTCAGCCCCTGCTCAAATCTTCTTGATCTCCTTGCTTCAGTGTCCACCTGGTGTGGAGAAAATCTCGCCAATTCGTTGAACTTGGCAGCATAGTCGGATACTGACATATTACCCTGCTTAAGTTCCAGGAATTTGACTTCCATCCTAGCCTGTATACTTTCTGAGAAGTAGTTCTCTAAGAACACTTCCTTAAATTGCGCCCATGCGATCGTTCCCTTTCCTGCTCTGCTCTTTTTGGCCTTCCACCAGTGGCTGGCCTCCCCTTTCATCATAAAGGTAGCAAATGAGGTCATTTGCTCCTCCGCGACTCGTGCAACCTCGAAGACTTTTTCCATCTCCTCTAACCAGGTATGTGCTTCTATAGTATCCGTGGTCCCTCTGAATTTGGGTGGTCCTATCAGTTTAAAATCCTTAAAGCTTGCTAGTGGAGCGGCAGGGTTTGGTGCTCCAGCAGCTTCTGTGTTGCGTCCGCGGAATGCTCCCATTAGCATTTCCACGAACTCTTGGACTGGGTTTGGCGATACCCCTCCTGCGTTAACTTACTCTTCAAGTGGTGGTGGGGGTAATCGTTGATTTCTTCTTTGTGGCGGCATTTTCTGTATAAAGAAATTTTAATTTATTAAAGTTGTTTAAATCTTTTTACTCTCGTTTTGTAGCTTAGGTAATTTAAACTAAAGCACAAATAATCATCTCGACACATATAAACATAAACGGAAATACATTTATATTCATATGCTAAAACACAATGCATAGCACTTTTACATCATAAGCATACTGCTATAAACGCTACTAACCCCGACAGTTAAAACAAAAGACGAGATTTAACATAAACATATCCCACAACTTCATACAGTTGGGATTTACAACATACTAACCCTCTATCAACCAAAAGTTGGGTTTCTACTGCATTTATGTACATACAACATAAATAAATAAAATAATACAACTAACGACGCATCCCTCGATGAACAGCATCGTAGTACTTCTCATCTCCGATAGCCCTGACCACGCCCTTACTAATGGTGTGCAAGGTCTGGCCCTCCTCAATAGGGTAATAGTGCACCCTACTCTGGAATCTATCAAAGGATGAGCGAAATACATAACTGAGCCTATCTATCCTCACCCTCTTCTCCCTGACCTCGTCCTCCAGCTCTAGCATCTGTCCCTGAGTTGCATCCCTCTGGATCTCCATGTCCACTCTGTCCTCTATCGCCTCCTGCCAGTGGGCACGGATGGCGGTTTTCTCTTCCTGAACCTTCATCTCAGCCTCGGCTAACCTAGTCTCTGCCACTGCCAACTTAGCCTGCAGCTCCACATCCTGATCTACGAGCTAATGAGTTAGCACTACAAAGTGCTCCACCGAATCCTCGTACCCCTGTACCTGATCCTCTAGTCCTACAATCCTCTCTTTCAGCTACGTGTTCTCACCAGAGAACTGGTAAGCTGCATCCTTGTACTGATCCTCCATATGTTGATGGGTCAGATTCTGTTCCTCGAAATGCTGGACCCTTGCCTCTAGCTCCTCGTTCCTAGTAGTCAATCCCTTTATGATGTCAGCGGCAGTAGTGCCATGCCATCAGCTGACTCATCAGACTCTGCCAACTCCTCACTGTAAGGCCTCATCACACCACCGCAGACGGGCTCCACGTGGTCTCCCTCCTCGGGATCTGACTCTGGCTCCTCAACTGGTGCAGCCACCCGTGGCTGTACGGTATCCATATGGATATCCATATAAATCACCTCATCCACAGCAGTACTCGACTGTCCTATCTCCGTCATCCTACAATCACACAAATAACACATGTTAGTACAGCAATAAAATATATTCATTGATGGAATGAAATGATATTTTATCATGTATATCTCGGCTCGATGGATTTTCTCAATCCATCTCCAAAAATACTCAACATGATGAATCTCCCCGATTCATCTCCTAACGCACTCGATATGAGTTTAGTACTAAGGTTATAACTTAGGTTTCGTAAATCCTAATATTTCTAACCTACAGCTCTGATACCAACCTGTGACGACCCCAAATCCGGGTTCTTTAACCTCGGGTTTGGTTCTCACTGTACAATACTTAACAACAATGAAATACATAAATTGTATTCAAACTTCGCGGAATAATACAAAAGGTTCCTTAACAAAAAGGCTACATTTCCCAAGGTCTATTAACCTTAATCTTAATCATTACATATGTTAAAGGAAATACAAAAGATTTACAAAGTAATTACATAGCAGTAATTTAAACTAGCATGCATCTACTAAACTACTCATTCGCTTTCCCCTTGCCTTTGTTTGACTTAGAGCAGTCGGGCTTAACTGAAATATAGTCATGATATAGCAAGAATGAGCAACTAAATGGCTCAGCAAGTTTAGAAACAACGACATAAGATATATCATGATGAAGGGAAATAACTTCAAGGTTTTCAACAATAATAATTGTGAAAGATATCAAGAATCAATGTTCAATATAAGAATGAATTGACTCTTTACTGCTGAGTGGTCTTTAATGACCGTGAACTGCTACTAAGGTAGAACAAACATACAATGTCTGACACCTTGTTAAAAATAACGGGACACTTGAGGGGATCAGTCCTCTCATGTCCTATGTATATGCATACCATTTAGATTTCTTGTGCGCATTCAGTTTTCCGACAAATAAAATCCCCTTTAACTAGGGTTGTTCTTTCTCAGTCTTACTGTAAGAATCCACACCAGCCAATAGTTTGGATAAGCTTTTATAATATTCAATTAAATGAATTTAATAATACATTTGTCTAGCCGAAATAATTTGCTTAGACATTCTTAAACAGTTGCAAAAGCATTATGTGTGAATACAATAATCAATAACGATGTGAAGTAATTTTTGGATAATTAATTCACTCAAAGGTCTGTCAAGTAACTACGAGTGTATATTCTTGCTCAACAATAATTGGACTACACAATGTAAATACGGTTGAAGAATAACTGCAACAATAAATACAAATTAAGGTGTAGAAAACTTGCAATGTAAATTACAAGCTGAGTTAAGAAAAACTTGTCTCGTGTGTCGTCTACGGCTAACCAACTTAATTTAACAATCCTTGAACGGACCTAACAATTAAATCAGTTTGATCTTAAATTAGTATCATATACTTATAAGTATAATGACCTTTATAACCTTACGAACCACATAATTTATTAATTATGGGTAATTAAACACTTAGGAAATATTATCACTACTTAATAATATTTCAAACACAAAGAACCTATATTAACTATTTAATATAGTTCATGCAATTGTCTAATATTATTAATAATTTAATAATATTTTATTAACATTGTAGTATTATTCATCATTTAACAATACCTTATAAATCATTTAAGATTAACTAATATTATTAATCATTTAATAATATTTTATTAAGTATCTAATATTATTAATCATTTAATAATATTTTATTACGTGTCTAATATTATTAATCATTTAATAATATTTTATTAAGTATCTAATATTATTAATCATTTAATAATATTTTATTAAGCGTCTAATATTAGTAATCATTTAATAATATTTTATTAAGTGTCTAATATTAGTAATCATTTAATAATATTTTATTAAGTGTCTAATATTATTAATCATTTAATAATATTTTATTAAGTATCTAATATTATTAATCATTTAATAATATTTTATTAAGTGTCTAATATTAGTAATCACTTAATAATATTTTATTAAGTGTCTAATATTAGTAATCATTTAATAATATTTTATTAAGTGTCTAATATTATTAATCATTTAATAATCATTTAATAATATTTTATTAAGTATCTAATATTATTAATCATTTAATAATATTTTATTAAGTGTCTAATATTAGTAATCACTTAATAATATTTTATTAAGTGTCTAATATTATTAATCATTTAATAATATTTTATTAACTTTATAATATTATTATACACTTAATAATATTTTAATAATTTTCCAATATTATTATTTATTTAATAATATTTTATTACCTTTATTATATTATTATTTCAATAATAATATTTATACACCTTTAAATCATTAAATCAATTATATATATATATATTTAAAAATATATTTATTAAGTCCAAAAATACTAAAATGATTTTTGGAATATTTTTCATTTTTTGACCCCGAACCAGACCCGACCCGACCCGGCCCGGCCCGACCAGACCCGGTTCGGATTTTATTATTTTTTTGAAAACAGTGGCGCAGTGATTAACACGGCGCCGGCAGCGCTGTACTGCAGAAGGTGCCCACTTTGATTTTTTTGACAGTTTTGATACTCTTTGATCAAATATTGATAAAATGAAATCTACACATCCAAATAACACCAAATCAGTGTTGATGTGTTCCTAACTTCTTGTTTTACAATTTTTCATGATTCGATCGTCTTTTTGAAAACGTTTTACATGAAATTTACGAATCGAACCACTTAGGGTATAAAAACGACATCTTTTGTGGTAAAAGCTATAACTTCTTTGTTATTCAATATTTTTGAAAGGTTCAAAAAGGGTTTTTCAATAAAACTCATAGATCTAGCTTTCTAGCCATAAAAATCCAACTTTCGATTTGTACATTTCAAAATACAATATTAAACATAACATGTATCGTTAGGGTTTTACCGGTAAAACGTGTTAAGAATATTTCTATAACTTTTACGCATTTTTCACATACCAAATCATGTTATAAACACATAGAGCTATGAATATACATATATTACATAGTTAAATACATCTAGACTAGAAAAATGAGTTTTGATCGGTTAAAAATAGATTTTAACCGTTCAAAATCATTCTAGACTACAAAAATAAATTTTAAGAAGAGATAGAGCACTTTTAAACCTTTGGGTTTTGTTTGCTCTTCTTCTCCTTCTACCGAAGTACGTTGTGTAGCTAGTGGACATTCACCAAGGTCTTTCTCTAGCTTTTTCACTCAACACCTAAGTGTATCTTCCTTTTTCTCTAGAAAATGTTCTCACTTTCTCTCTTTTATGCTCTAGCAAATGAACCAACAAGCTTGACTCAAGTGTGGAGCATCATATATATAGCCATCAACTAACACTTCATTAGCTTGCTAATTCACCAATGTTGGTGAAATTAAGGCCTAATTGGGTTTACTATTGCATGGATTGACTAGGTGAATGACAATGTGATTGACAAGGTTTGGTGAGCTACTATGACATGGAGTAAATTAAAAGCAACATGAAGCAACACAGCACCCCTTGTGGGGCCCACTTTGGTCGGCCAACATGGCCATTTTTGGCCATGTTTTTTGTGACGCCCCCAAATCTAGGCCCATACAGCCCAAACTTGAGTCGTCAAAAGACTACAACAAAATTATTACAACAAATCACAACGTACAACAATACAGTGTATAATAATACACAACTAAGTCTTCACTATTATTGCCACACTATTTTACAACACGTGAAGACTACGACAGCTATTCCTCAGACTCTCACTCCATCCCCCGGCTAGACCCTGTTACGTTTTTATCTCCTGTTGAAAAACAATGGAACAAAAGAAAGGGTGAGCTCAAATAGCCCAGTAAGAAATATCATGACTAAGATAATGACGAATAATTTATCATTAGCCTTCAACAGTTGAGTTCTTGATAGAATACAATAGACTACAAGGTTTATATCAAAAACTGCAGTTAAATTCTTAAACAACGTTCAGATCAATAATAGCAGCGGAATGAACAATCTATTAGAAGAATAATGCAGACTATAATGTCCACTCGCTTCTCTTTTTAGTAAAAATATCATCAACTTTTATCATCTGAAATACCATTAGTCAAGATAATACAACTTCACAGTTCCTGGTCATAATCATGCAGATCAACAGTTCGTCTTTGCACTACGGGCCAAAGACATTCAATATAACACCAACGGTCATGATTATACCAGATTCAGCCTTTGGTCATAATCATACCAACCAACAGTTCATCTTTGCACTACGGGCCAAAGAGAACATTCACCACGTGTCATAAAAGACACCGAACAAATGTATCGCCTTTAACCTAGTATATCGCCTTTAACTTATCATCTGTTCAACAATTATATCACATCTGTGCCCCCGGCCACAGATATTCACAACAGCTTGATTCTTGATGATTAATACAAATAACAGTGATACAAATGATGAACAGAAGAACAGGATAAACAATAAGTATCGGAAGTTTACTTTGTGCAGATTCAAATAATGTCCAAATTGCCAACATGATGTGGAGTGAAATTTAAAAATGATATTCAAGATCCACAGTTCAGAATAACGATTACAGTTCAATAGAAATGTTCAGAAAATAGGAAGGTTCAGTTGAACTAATGAAATTCAACTATTATGGAACATATAATATTTTCAGGAATTATAGAAGCAATAGTTCCATAATAAGTTTCGATTTAGGTGTATGGAAGAAAATAATATCCCTTACCGTAGCAGGTTTGATTAACAAAAGGTGAAGGGAATTAATATCCCTTACCATAGTAAGTTTGAATAATGGAAGATGAAAAAGATGGTATCCCTTATGAGTATAAAGGAAAATGATATCACTTACGAATATGGAATAAAAGTGTCATGTGATAATTCGTGTAGACAAATTATTTCCACACGAGACAAATAACAAGGGTTATTCACCAACAGGCGATAATCCGCACCGTAAGGTTATTCCCATCAATTTGAATACGAATAGTTATTCACCAAACAGGCGTAATCCGCACCGTAAGGTTATTCCCACAATTTAATAGAATTTGAACACGAAGAGTTATTCACCAAACAGGCGTAATCCGCACCGTAAGGTTATTCCCACAATTTAATAGAATTTGAACACGAAGAGTTATTCACCAAACAGGCGATAATCCGCACCGTAAGGTTATTCTCAAAGATTAATAAGGAATGAATACAAAAGGTTATTCACCAACAGGCGGTAAACCGCGCCGTAAGGTTATTCCCACAATTTAATACATGGAAATAAATGGCACAAGAAAGAAACGATATTATTTTCAAGAATCAAAGAATGATAATCCCTTCAAGTAAGAAAGGAAATAATATCCATTTATGATGATGAAAAGAGTGATACCCCTTACCGTAGTAAGTTTAAGAGTGTGAAAAGATTGATATTCCTTACCTTAACACGTGACTGGATATTGATTTAAATGAGGTTGATCAACCTATATATTTATAATAAAATTAGTAATTACAATATATAACTTTCAAAGTATATGATAACTCGTATAATATGAACTATCAAAATTATATATATTTAACATAATTTTTGTAGTATAACATAACTACTTTAAAATAGTTTTTAAAATAATATTCTAAAATAAATCTTCCAAAGAAAGCTTTTAAAAATGAATCTTCTCAAAGAAGAGTCTTCTAAAGGAAGATTTGTGGATACCGTGAAATATAGGAATTTATGAAATTACTACTCTTTAATAAAAGACTTACTTGAAAATTTTCTGCACTCCTTTTGGCTTTCAAACTCTCAAAATAACCTCACTATTCTCAGAGAAAACTCATAAAATTCTTATAGAAAAATTTTATGTTTTAGGTGTGATTTTTCTATTCAGCTGAACAAGCTATTTATAGGAGAAAAATGGTACTATGCGCGGTTGTTGGCAGCACGCCAATGTTGAAATCGGCAGAAGAGGCTGCGCAGCCTCTGCGCAGACGAATTCAACGAATTCAAATTTGGCACAGTAACTTGCACAGTAACTTGCATAGTAACTTCTGAATATAATAATATTTTTCTAATAAAACAAATAACTTTATATATTATATTGTCTAATAAAACAAACAACTTTATGAATATATTATAATAATCAAATTACCAAATAATACTACCATAGTAATAATTCATAATAATGCAACAACTACTATGCCAATTATTAGGTTCAATAATTTTTAACTACAGTGCATCAACAATTATTGATTCAATGATATGAAATACAGTGTAATGATAATTATTAAATCAATAATGCAAAATATTGTGTAACAACAATTATTGAATTGATAACATAAAATATTATGCAGCGATAATTATTGATGAAATGATGTGCAATAGTTATGGTGTCAATTATCAGATCAATAATATAAGACACTGCGCAATACCGTGTGCTACTATAGAGTACCGTGTGCTACAGAAAATACCATAAACTACCGTATGCTACTATTCTTTTATCACCGGTATTTTAACAGTTAACACCGTTGACTATTTTTATTTAAAAAGGTTACTTCTGTCGTTTTCTATATCCGACAAATATTCCGTTGTGGGGTCCACAAATAATTTGTTATTTCGGCGCCGTCGTACGGCCCGAATATTCCCCGACAAAACGAATATTCCCCGACAAAAAGAATATTGTCCGACAAAATAAAATTTGCACATAACATCCTTAACTTTCAATTTTGTCAATTTAACCATTTACTGTTTCAGGAAAAATATATATGAAGAAAAATTAAATTTTGTATTTCATAAATTCGGGGTCTTACATTTTTAATTTATTTTTGCTAGCTTTAATGTGCATATATATATATATATATATATATATATACAAATGTTCAATTGTTGATCAATTTTGATTTCCTATTGGGCTCCATGTTGGACTTAGGAATTAAATATATTGGGCTCATTCAATTAGATTGTTTGGGCTCAATTTAAATAACACATTGGGCTCACATTAAATATTCTACGTTACATTTAATTAAATCAAGCATTAGGCTTGTTTAATTAATTACATGGACTAGTAATTAAATTAATTACATTGGCTACTAGGTTAATATCTTTGACCTAGTTTATCAACTCATTTGGATTTAAAATATAATTCAATTAGATTTGCTTTAATTTTTTAAATAAATATACGCATACACAAGTACATTTATTTAATTATCTAAAGTACAATTAATTAGTACAAAAAGTTTAAATTCATTGCTAAATATTTATTAAGTATATTTACAATGACTAATGAAATTTGTGGTCATTACATAACTACTCTTGCAGCTCTTCCCATGAATCAATGTGGCGTGAAGGAAGGGAGATTATCCATTCTCTCGTTGTCTTCTTCAAAGTGGATATGAAAAGATGGCACATCGTCGCTACATCATGACTATGAAAGTGCATGGCTTGCTCAAAAGAGAATGTATGATCATGCGGATTACATGTTCCCTCGTACATATCCAAAATAGGAACTTTGAGACTAATGTCAATCCTAGCTTCGCGGAGCTCCTTTATGAAGAGTGATACATAAGGCTTCTTCAGTTTGGATCCGAGACGTTTCTCAGAAGTCCTCTTTCGAGGCGACTCTCCAGTGTAACTATCTTCTCGATGTTTCCTATTTCGATCATCCCTGTTATGTCAGGAGGAAGATCTAAACCGTTTTCTTAGGTCTCTATAAGTCATTAATTGGGAACTGGTCGTCTTACGGCCATGACGATGGTCAATGTGTCGATCTAGGTGTGGGTTATGATGACCCAAGCGGGAGGTCGCGCCTCTCTTGCTCATTAGGTTGTTTTCAGGGTTTGCCAAATCTACATACTGTCTATCAAGCTCTTCTTGTTGGAAGTCAAGAGCTTTTCTTGTCAAGTAACTCTTGGAGACAACGCTGCCTGTCAACGTCTGTTATGTGATACAAATGCGACCGTTTATCTCCCCAAGAGTTGTTATGGCTCTTTGAGGATGGTAGGATTTTGCAACGAAAGATGATTTTCAGTAACATTTTTTTATTGATTCTGCAACAATAAATTTTGTTACTAAAGGATCGAGGCTCTTGTACGAAAGTCAACTTTCGTTGTAAAATGTATAACTTTCGATAACGACCAAAATACGTTCGTTGCATAACAATTAGCAACGCTCATTGCACAACAAAAGGTGTAACGATAAGAAAAACGTTGCTAAATATCTTTTGCAATAAAATTTGGCACATTTAGTAATGAAAATCGGTTGTTGCTAAAGCTCTGTTTTTTTATAGTGAATCACAGGAGTTTATCCTTCAATAGAAGTCTTAGTTCCATTCCTGTCCACATCAAAATAATTTGCATCCTAAATTTTATCACTTAGGGTACAAATTGTAATGATGCTTTATTGGGTATTAGTAAGGCTATTACAAGGGGGAGGAGAGTAAGAATCGAACCCTCACTTCCACCGTGAGAGGGGTGGGTTAAAGGCAATATTGTCACCTTGATTTTTAACTTATATTGATACAAAGTTTAGGTTATTTTTAATAAAAATAAAATTTGGGGTAAAAATTGAGTTTGAACCTAAGCTTCCGAGTGTCAATAATTTCGACGCCATTTTTTAGGGGTGTCCATTTTCTTCTACAAACCTTTATCTCGATTTTTAACTTAATTTAATACAAGTTATCAATTAATTATATTTTGATACATTATTTATATTTATTATTTAATAACTGTATTTTGTCCTCCTAACATTATGACAAAACGGGAGGCAGTTATCTTGGTGCAGAGTGAGTGACATTAATAATACCGAAATTTTTTAAAACGGGTAACCAAAAGTCAAATTTTGGTATCGCACTCTGTGTTATAATTCCTCACAAGTCGCCGTTTTTGGAGATCCAGCACTATACTTACTTAAAATTAATAAAGAACCACATGCGCAAAATAAAATAGAAATTATCAAGTACCAACTACGTTTCGCAAAAGTAGTTTCATAGGTTTATTGTATTTATTTATTTGCAAAAAGAATTTAATTAATTATAATATAAACTGGTATAATATTTTAAATTATTACTTCATTCGTTTCAAAATTAGAGATACGTTTATAAAATAAAGACTTTTAAAGATAATTTAATATTCTAAAATATAGTTTTAGTATTAACTAGTAATTCAGTTGTGGTGATTTGATATTGAAAACGATAGTAAAAAAGTAATGACAAATTAAGAATATCGTGTCATTTATAGTCTTAAAATAAAAATATATTTTTAATTTTAGAATGGACTAAAAAAATATATCTCTGATTTTAAAATAGAGGGAGTATAATAATTTAATCATCATACCACTAGTGTAAGATTAACAATTAATTATTTTCAAAAGTACACATAAAATAAAGTATATATTTTTTAGTATTTGTAAATTTTACAAATAAAAGCTTTGTAAATGTGAGTGATATTCTTATTAAAATAAAAATAAAATGATATATTCCCTTTGTTCTAATAGAGATGTTTAAAGTACGTTTCATATGAATTAAGAAAAATAAGCTAAAAATATATTTTAATTCTAGGGGTGTAGAGAGAATCTGAGGAATTATAGGGTCCACGAAGTGAACTAATAAGAATTTTGAAAAAACTCACTAAAATTATTTTAAATTGAGAAATTATATCTAGCTTGACAAAAAAAATAAAATATGAAAGTAAATTAAGAATGGAATTAAAAGGCATAGAAGATGGAAGAAGTAAAATAATTTATTGTTTTTGATTGAAGGGGATCAGAAGCCACTGGGGTGGCACATGCGGAATCCCATACCTTCTCTAGTCTCTTCCATGTGCCCTCCATGCATTCACCTCTAGCCCCACCATCATAATTATATGTTACCCTCGTGACACACAAATTCCGTGTAATTATTAAGAATATAATAATATTTTTATCAATTTTAAGAATATAATAATAATTTTATCAATTTTAAGAGATAAAATTAAAATATAAAAAAATTAAAAAGAGTAAAATTGTAAAATAACTAAATTTGTAGGGGGGGAAAGGAAAGAGAGTTGTGATTCTTCAGATTGTATCACACCCGCTAATTTAAAATATAAAAATAAAATTAAAAAATAACTAAATTTGTAGTAGCAAATAAGGAAAGGGAGGTGTGATTCTTGAGGTCATGTCACACCCCTCTCCATTTATAATACACACACACACACACACACACACACACACACACACACACATATATATATATATATATATATATATATATATATATATATATATATATATATATATATATATATTATATTATTGTAATAATAAGGAGATATATCGAAAGATTGATGGAGTACTTTTCTTCTTCAAATGATAGTTCTTCACTCTGTCATCCAATAATTATAGATACATCCAAGTATAACTATATATATCTTGCATGCATGCCCATGCATATGATTAAAAAATTAGTACATTGAATTGAAAATCTTATATATACATACCATCATCAAGAAAAAGAAAGGAAAGGAAAAAATGGAGAAGTATGAGCTTGTGAAAGATATAGGAGCTGGGAATTTCGGTGTGGCCAGGCTTATGAGACACAAAGAAACCAAAGAACTTGTAGCCATGAAATATATCGAGCGTGGTCAAAAGGTAATTAATTAATTATGTGCATTTCCTTAATTTCATTCCAAATTTGGTTTGTTTTTTTTTTTGAATTTCTTGGCATTGACTGATTGTTTTTATTTATTTTTCTTCTTTTTCTTTATAATTTATTTCAGATCGATGAAAATGTAGCCAGGGAGATCATAAATCACAGATCTCTTCGACACCCAAATATAATTCGTTTTAAGGAGGTATTTATACAATTTATATATATGTGATCATATGTTTAACATATATATGTATTGGAAGAATTATTGTGTTTTTAATGTATTCGATTTATTTTTAATATATTTTTGTGGGTTGAAATTTGAAGGTGCTTTTGACACCAACCCATCTGGCAATTGTGATGGAGTATGCATCTGGTGGGGAATTGTTTGATCGAATCTGTAATGCTGGTAGATTTAGTGAACATGAGGTCCGTCCTATAAAACTTGCATTTCTTTTAATTTCTTGGAAATTAATTCATAAAAGTATTGCCTAACTCTCTCTTCTTTTCCTTTTTTATTCAAAAAAGATAAAATAAAAATATATATTTTTTCTTATTTTGATCATCTTAAAAGTTGGGGATTTCACCCTTTACAGGCTAGGTATTTCTTCCAACAGTTGATCTCTGGGGTCTGTTTTTGCCATGCCATGGTAAAATTTCATCACATTCTCTCTCTCTCTCTCTCTCTCTCTCTCTCTCTATATATATATATATATATATATTAATGAAGAGACTCTCATGTGCAGCAAATATGTCATAGAGATCTGAAGCTGGAAAATACACTGTTAGATGGCAGTCCAGCGCCTCGTCTCAAAATCTGTGATTTTGGTTACTCCAAGGTTGGTTCGCACAATTTAAATTACATACATGCATCCACTATTACACTCTCTATATTTTTAAATGAAAATTAGTGACACTACATTTGAAGTTCTTAAAGTTAATTCGTATGATTTTAAATTTCAAATTTGAAATAAATTTATTTAAGTTTAAAAAATGATAAAATCGACGATTAGTAATATTTATTATTTTTTTAAAATTTATTTTTTTTAGAATTTAGTTCTAGGATACAATTCATGTTACCAACTTAAAGGAAAGATGGGGGGGGTGGATTAGGAGGTAATTTAAGGAAAATTTATCTTTAATTTTTGTAATGTCGGTTGATTCTGATTTTTTATTGAATGATATGCTCAAGCTCATGACATTGCTGGATAAAACGAGATGTAGTGACTAATCTAATTTACAATAATTAAAGTTGTTTGTATTAAAATTACATAAATTTGTATTAACTTTGAATTTTAGAAATTAATTTTAAGAAGATAAAATGCATCTCTATTTTTTGGGATAGAAGAATATATAAAGCTAGAACTCCTTGATTTGGGAGAAATGATTTTAACTCCGAAAATTTTGATTTGTATTCCCATGAAATTCCTCAAAATTATAATTATCTCTAATAGCTGCCCCGAAGAATGAATTTTGGGACCATATAAATATAAACTCTTGTAGTATAATAAAGTATAATGGCTAATTATTAATTTATATAAAGTTAAAATTTTAGTTAAAAAATTATGTCATTGTGCATATTGTAGTCGTCTCTGCTGCATTCAAGGCCCAAATCGACGGTCGGAACTCCGGCGTATATTGCACCGGAGGTTCTCTCCCGCCATGAATATGATGGCAAGGTAAAATCTCCACTTTTTTTGATTATTTAATTTATTTCTTTTACACTTGTTTAATTCATGACCAATTAAGACTAACCAACCACCTAAGACTAATTAAAACATCATCAACTAACCAACCACTTAAGACTAATTAAATATCATGGTGCTGTTATCACCTTTTAATACTTCTTTTTAACATGTACGTACTATGGACGAAAGGGCATAAGATAATTTTAGTACTTTATGATCTAATAATTGACTCGAACATGGTACGATAGTGTTAGTCGTAGCCGGTGTATAAAATTGTCAAAAATAGCAGGATTTGATTAGAGTTAAATGTAGGCAATTGTATCTCTATACACAAAGAATGTTGATTGAGAAATGTAAGAAACCAAAGAGTATATAAGATAATAATTGACTTAGAAACATCCAGCATTTTGATTAAGCGAAACTAAACAGGATATGAAAAAGGCTATCTATAATATAATATACAAGGAATTTAGTTTCAATATCACAATTTAAAATGATAGTATTCAATATACGAAACACGGGATAATAAGAATTTTTTAATAATTTTGATCGAAAACCTCAGTGTTAGTCATATCCCGTGTATAAAACTCTCACAAATAGTGATATTTATTTATAATTAATTAGAGACAATTTTAAAATTTTGACTTCGTAATTAAGTATTTAACGAGTGAGCACTTGATCATCACTCCAAAAACGACCTTCCACTTCTTTTGTTAATGTTGATTGTAGACAAAAAAAAAAAAAAAAAAAAAAACTATTCACACCTTTAGTTAGTGCTGAATGCTGATGCAAGTTGGATACAAAGGCACATGCATTAGTGTTTGCTTTGTCATGAATCCTCTTTTGAGCTGCACCATCCATGTGTTCATCATGTGGCTTCAAGATTAATTTGCCACTAATTTTAAGGCATGATTTACGTTCTAATTAAGTCTATTAAATTACAAGTCTTAATTAACACTCGTTCGTTATTGCGCTTAACAGAAACGTTATTGTAAAGTAGACCATGAAAAAATTAATTAATCTAAACGCGGGGAATACCTCTTTTTGCAACTCATAAGCACAAGTAGATTGAAACTGCTCATTTTTTGAAGGTCGTTGATAATATCATAGAAATATTTTATACTATTAGAACGATTTATTTTGCGATACTTTTACACTGTTTAATTCAAGACGAAATTTTCTTATTACCCTAACATTATCAACAATTTTATGAGAAACTCAAAAATTGGAAGTTGAAAATATAAAACCAATTTAATACAATTATTGAGGTGAACACTTCTATAGCACAAATTTCAATGCATGTCAATTATATTCTAGCTTAACTGTTGATCAAATTAGTTAATTAAGACAGTTCTCTTAACATCAACAGATTGAAAAATTATTTCATAAAAAATTCAAAAAAAAAAAGATCTAAAATACTAATGATTAGTTCATTGATTTTGTCTTTCTTTTTCTCAGTTGGCTGATGTGTGGTCTTGTGGAGTAACTCTTTATGTTATGTTGGTGGGAGCATACCCTTTTGAAGATTCAGATGACCCCAAAAATTTCAGGAAAACAATCGGAGTAATTTTCTAATCTTCCTCTTAATTCAAATCAGTAATTAGTTCTCAATTAAGATGGAAAAACATTCTCTATTGTCATTATTTTTCAGCGAATAATGGCCACTCAATACAAAATTCCCGACTATGTTCACATTTCTCAAGATTGTAGACACCTACTTTCTTGCATATTTGTTGCAAATTCTTCCCGGGTATGTGTTCTTTTCCATTCTTTTATTCAAAATGAATTGCATTTGACTTTTTAACTTTTTTTATACATATATTAAGATATGTCTAGAACACCGACTTGTAGTTTCTGTTATTAAAAAGGGCATCATTTCCTAATCGGTTGTTACATTTAGTGTTGAGAAAAATTCATGAGAGTTCACTTTATACTTGGTTTATTAGCTCGGGCATGGGCCCCATTTGACTTTTCAAAAAACATACTTGAATGCATATTAAAGTTTGTCTAACACTTTGTGTGTTCAATAATTGTAAAGGGTATCAATTTCCTCGTCAGTTATTACATGCATTTTGCATTAAGAACAAACCATAGGAGTTCTTAAAAGATTATGCACATCACTTGCTTTGCATTTTTTTTTGCAGAGGATTACAATCAAAGAAATCAAGAATCACCCATGGTTTCTAAAGAATTTGCCGAGGGAGTTAACAGAGGCGGCTCAAGCTAGCTACTACCAAAGAGATGATCCAAGTGGCGTCTCCCTTCAAAGCATCGAAGATATAATGAAAATTGTAGGAGAGGCAAGGAATCCACCACCTTCGTCTCGGCCTATAGGGGGTTTTGGTTGGGGAACAGAAGAAGATGAAGAAAGCAAAGAATTTGCAGAGGAAGAGGAGGATTTAGAAGAAGAGGATGAGTATGAAAAGAGGGTGAGGGAGGTTCATGCTAGTGGGGAATTTCACATCAGTTAAATAGTTTCATAGAATATGTTTTAGTGATTGTGTTAATCATGTCTTTAGGATTTTCTTATTTGTATAATGTACTTGTAATATGAGAATAAATTCTACAAGGAACTAGTGATTTTACAATATCTAATTTGAACTGTAAACTCTGCATTTAGAAAGTAAATCATGGATTCCTATTGGATTTTGTAAAAACACTAATATAAAGGCTGTCAGTATAGAATTGATTCTCAATACAGACATAGACGATCCATCAATACCAAGTGTTCGCTTGCTTAAGCATCGCTTTAATTTCTTTAAGATGGTAAGTAGTCCATCATATATTATGTAATGAAGACTGTAAAATATAGTAGGAAAGAAGATTTTATTTCCGTTCTCAGTGGAGCAGCAGTCATATGATGGTTAATTTTTCCAGTTGTTGATTTTTTATGATTAAATTTTTACTAAGGATGCCATTCTGATGGATTTCCCCAGATTTTTCATCAGCATTCTTATTTCACTATCTTTATAGTGCTTTATATAAAACCCAAAAGATCACAAAATTGACACAAGATAGCTCAAAGTTCTGCTGCATAAATGAGCCAAAAAGTGCATAGCTCATTTAAGCGTTGTGTGAGACTTGTTTTGCAAATTCTTGTTGAGCTTGACCACAAACTAAAGGGATCTTGTTTTCTATTAACCTCTATCTTTAACGATTTGGTGTGGTCGTGGACAACAAGATCATGAATAATTTTATAATTCATGTATTACATATCTATAAAAATGTGTAAAAAATTCTCGCTTTTTTATTTTTCTATTTTTTTATAACATTTGTGCACGACTTTTTATATATACTTCGTGTTAATTAATAACATTACTCATATTCGCATGTTGTCGGTCCAAAGCTAAATAGAGTGTTGTGTTGTGTTGTGTTGACGGACAGTTGGAACACTAGTCATCCTTACGTGAGATGAATCCTAATGTGAAGGAAATGAATTCATCTAGCTGATGTACCGTAACTATTTTGGAAATAGGACTTATAGTTGCATACGATCCCTTACCCCTAGTGATTCTCCAATTATCATGCACTTGGAAGTTTAAATATTAAATTGATACTTGATAACGCTAAATTTCATCCGCACGTTCAACCTATATCACTACAAGAAAAACGTCCAACAACAATCAAAACATATCTGCGACAGCTTGTTGCAATCGATATTACTATTATCAACGACCGCCATTAGCGACCGCTATCAAAGTTGGTCGCTATTACTATTAACGATCGCTGTGCAGTCGCTGATAGAATTATACCACCAATTTTTTGGTGTCCGGGCTTGGCGCGAATGTCATCTGCGATGAAATAGCATCAGCGACTAGACGTGGGTCACTGATGATATTTAATATGACTGTTTCAGTGACCGCACGCGGTCGCAAAAATAGGTCGCCGATACTTTTAAGTTACATCAGGCACGCAAAAACCCATCATACACAAAAAAAGAAGAAAAAGAAGAGGAAGAGGAAGAGAGAAAAGGAGAAAGAGAGAAAGGAGGAAAGGATCTGTGCCGCAGCTCACCACTGCTCGTCGTTGCAACCTCCTGTCGTAGTCTATTCTCAGTTGTCAGTCCCTATTCATTTACAAGGTAATTAATCTGTCATTTGATCAGAAATTTAGTGTATTGTTGTTTTGACTTTACATGATTCATTTATCAAAATTTTGAGTATGTATGCTTCAATTTTGTTGTCAATTGGGAATTTTATTTTATGTAGTGTATGCTCTGTAATCAAACTGAAGCTTTGATTATTTGTAAACAATTAGTTATATGCTTGGAAATAGTGTTAGCCTTGTTGGGAAATGTATGTATTGGTTATATGCTTGGTAACAGTGAAGTCCATTGTTGTGAAGATTGGCAAGTTGTTGGCTGGTTTATTTGATTATGAAGATTAGCAACACTTTACTAGTATTGCTGCATATAATATATTGTTGTTAAGATTTTTAACGAACATGAGGCTTCTGATCATGTCCAATTGATAAATTATATTGTTGTTAAATTGTTCACTGCTATTGCTTAATTGTTTTCTTGATTCTAATATTTCATTTGCTTATTTGAGCTTATAGTAATATAATATAATATAATATAATTAAAATGAAAGAAAAAAATACAAATAATATAATATGATATAATTTAAAATAAAATAAAATAATTTAATTTAAAATAAAATAAAATAATATAATTTAAAATAAAATAAAATAAAATAATAAAATTTAATTTAATGTTAAATATCATAATATGTTATAAAAAAAAATACAACTAATATAATATAATATAATATAAAATAAAATAATTTAATTTAAAATAAAATTAAATAATATAA
Organism: Hedera helix; assembly: GCA_947179155.2. Taxonomy (NCBI): domain Eukaryota; kingdom Viridiplantae; phylum Streptophyta; class Magnoliopsida; order Apiales; family Araliaceae; genus Hedera; species Hedera helix. Next base: position 29,715,069 of record OX359271.1, on the reverse strand, counting down.
GTTAAAATAAAATAATATCATATAATTTTAAATATCATATTATATTATATACAATAATATAACATAATAAAAATAATATACTATGATATAATTTAAAATAAAATAAAGTAATATAAGTTAAAATAAAATAAAATATTATAATTTAATTTAATTTTAAATATCATATAATTTTATATACAATAATATAATGTAATATAATAAAAATGAAAGAAAAAAATACAAATAATATAATATGATTTAATTAAAAATAAAATAATATAATATAATATAATTTAAACTAAAATAAAATAATTTAATTTGATTTAATTTTAAATATCATGTGATATTTTATACAATAATATAATATAATTAAAATGAAAGAAAAAATAAAAAAAAAATACAAATAATATAATATGATATAATTAAAAATTAAATATAATTTAAAATAAAATAAAATAATTTAAAATAGAATAAAATAACCTATCTTATTTAATTTTAAATTACATAGGATATTTGAGGCAATAATATAATATAATAAAATATAACATGTACCAGATTCTCATATTAGTTACGATTGTTGCATGTATAAGATCATATTCAACTTAGAAACCCGTTTAAATTCTATTATGACAAATAACTCATTATAACGGTTTGAGTTCGGGCAATTTAGGACAAATTAGTGCACGTCATCCTCACGGTGGAGGTGGTTGATACAAATATATAGAGGACGGGCACTAATTTGTTCGAGATTGTTTGAGCTCAAATCGTTAGAATGAGATCTTTGTCAATGATATATTTTAAAATAATAGGATCATTTCAGCTTAGAAACTCGTTCAAAATTCACTTATTATGAGTGAATTTTGAATAGTCTCCAATTTGGGACTTTTCTTTTATGTCAGGATCCCACTTAGGCTGATGTCAACGACTGAAGCAAATGTATCTATTTGTTTTAAAGAAATTTTGGTTTATTTATCTTCTATTATTTTTCAGGTGTATACTTAGACTATACGAATTATAGTCTATTTCTTGTACTTAGAGACCGATGGGAGATGCTGTCGAAATTTCAGCGAACAACAAATGCATTTGTTTGAGTCGTTGACATTAGTGGGACGCTGCATACATGAATGGGATACTGACCGGTGTAATAAGGGTAGAGACATATTTAGATATGAACTATATATGCATTAATTATACCTAAAGATGCCACAGTTTAATACAATAATTGTTGTCGAACTAGGTACCTTAGTATCATGAATTTCTATTTAGACAGTAGTTGGATGAAACGTCGAAAGTCAAGTATACAGATAGGTGCTACAACTGAATTTAGAACTGGTTGTCAAGTGTTTCTGGATTATGCGTATAGTCACCCGAAATGTGTTAATTGTCAAAACAAGATAAGATGACCTTGCTTGAAGTGTGAGAATGCAAATTATATGGACAAAGACATGGTCAACTATCATTTGCTTGTTTTTGGGTTCATGAGAAATTACGAATAATGTTGGTGGGCATATGGGCAGAGAAGATTTGTGGCTACACACAAGTATATACTCTAAGCAGCAATACTCATTGTATGAATGACATTATGCATGACATTACAGACCCTGACTTTGATTGGGAACAAGACAGAAAACAACCTATGAATTCTGATGCCAAAGCATTCTTTAAGTTATTAGACAAGGATAGTGAACAGTTGTGGCCTGGTTGCACCAAACAAACCACACTGTCTGCAGTGGCTTACTTAACATCAAAACTGAACACAACATGGGTCATGAGTGTTTTAAGTCGCTATTGAAGATCATTAAGAGTATGTTGCCTGACGGTGAAAAGTTGTCCGATAACCAGTTAGAGGATGGAGATAAACCTGATGTATTGGATTCCAAGTCAGTACATATGTTAGATGACGTTGATAATGAGGACGAAGAGTTATTGATTAACACTGACACTGAATCTAAAGAAGATAATGGTTATGAATCTCTATATGATGTTCAAAATAATTCTGATTCAGACAGTGATTTTCATTAAACTGTATGTTTAGCTTTACATTTATTACATATATACATGTTCTTTATATTATTGTCATATTCATTTCATTTACAATTACATGTCATTATTGTCATTTTATATGTGTATGTATTATCATATAACTCATAATAATATCCAAAAAAAATTATTTATAGATGTCTACTTCGGCAGAGCTAAGAAAACGCGGCTTGGGTCGGGGCCCGAATCAGATCCCGAAGGCCCCGACTAATCCAGATGAGCGGATTCTCATCCAGATTTGACCTCCTCTTGACAGTATATAAGTTATATAGTTATCATATTAGCAATGTTGTAAATACTTTCTATAAATTATTTTAAATATTAAAATTAAAGTACGTATCTTTAATGTAAATTGTTGTATATTTTAGTGATTTTGTACATCACAAGATTGTGAAGTGCATTTCACAATTACGTTTACAGAACTGGCCTATGCCAGTTGATTACGTGGGAGAGCACGTCTCTCGCCCACAAAGATGCAGTATAGGCTAAATTTCAGGTATATTTTTTTTTAATTCTGTAAGATAATTTAATTAATGAACTAATATTATTTTGTAGTGTTGGATTATATTATTATTGTTGTATTTTTATTTGTAAAAAATGTATAGATGGGACGACGCATATCCAACAATAATATAGACATTTTTTTTGGCAAAAGTGCGTCGTCCGAACTAAAGATAACTTGAATAAAGAAAGACAAAAAATGCTGTAAAATGCTCATATTGACCATCCAGCAGATGCTGAGCAGTACGTGCATGAGTACTGCCACTGGTGGTATGCGCAGCCCATATGGGCTGACATGTGTAAGCAGTGAAAATATGAGAACTAGGCTAAGCGATGCAAGACTACCGCCACAAACAGAACCTCAGGTGCACCTGAAGGTGACAAGGCAAAAGACACCTATAGGGGTAACAGTATCTCACAATTTTAACATATTGCTGCCAAGGTATATATTTTGTAAAATATTTTTTTATTTTATGTTTATATTCATTATATTAGTATGAAAGCATATGATTAATATATGTTATGTATGAATTTTGAGTTATATTTGTAGTAAGCTACATCACAGGGTCAGTCTATCCATTGGCTGGATGTGTACGTGGCCACCTGCGATGGTATACTAGAGGCACTTCAAATACGTGTAAGTTTTTATAAGTTGATATGTTGTTTATAATTTTTAACGTCAGTCGTTCTTTAGCGTAATTAATTATTTAATTATAACCTATTTAATTTTTAACCTGATGACGGGATACTTTTAACGCATTAATGGACGAGCGATATCCTGCTGGCACCCCACAGCAGCCGATAGATTAAGAATTATGAGAGAGGACATCAGTTGTGAAGAAAAATTACGTCAAAGGCCAAAGACAACAACGCCGACCGTCTATCAATGGCACAGGCAGTTCTGCTACGCATTCTACTCAAACATCAGGCCACGCACTGATGCCACATACTACTATTGAATGTGTCAGAGCTATCTATCAAGATCATAAGCTTTTTCATACACTGGGCGTACAGCTGCAGTCTCTGGGATCTGATGAATTAGCAGATGTAGTGGCGGCAACAGCACAACACCATGATGGCTCCGAGGTAATCTTAGTACTTGGTACTTACAATGACTTAAATTACTTAATTGATATATATTTAACATTATTTTATTCTTTTGTTTCATAGGTCTGTTTGGACAAGGATGCGTGAAGAAGTTTTTGTATTCTTCTCTTCGTCTTCTTCTATGTTTTTATTAGTTTGTGCATGGATATGATGTTTATATTCTGATCACCTTTGTATATAGACTTTACGTTGATTTGTTTATATTTCAATTCGAATAGATTGCATTTGATATAATCTTTTTAAATATAATGAATGAATTAGTTAATATTATGAATGCGTGTAGGACTTACTATATATATTTGAACTAATGTGTGTTGGGATATACAGCAGGTACAAATAGATACAATTTTTTTGAGAAATCCACAAAAATGAAAAAAAAAATTGTATCTGCGACCACACACAGTCGTTGATATATTTCAGCGACCCTAATTTTTTCCTTCACATCAGTGACCGCATAGGGTCATTAATATATTCTTAGCGACCACATGCGGTCGTTGAAATGTGGAACCACTTGGCACCATGTCAGCCTAAAACTGAGTCATTTTAGTGTTGATGTCAGTTGCTATTATCAGTCACCAGTGTGTAACCAACGACTAGATAATCTTCAACGGCTATTTGCGACCGCATGAGATAACTAATATCTAGCAACGACAAAATTCGGTCGGTGATATGCGGTCGCAGATAGGCTTTTTTTGTAGTGTATTAAAATAAAAATAAGCTCAAGGTTAACAATGAAGGTGAAGAATATTTAGTAGAATATAATAAGATATGTGTATCTCAATTGTTCACCTATATTTATAGTTTAGCTACACCAATTCAGTAAGGTTACAACTCCTAGTTAGAATTGTATAGAGAAATACTATTGAAAAAGGTAAGTATCCTATAATAGTATTGGATATGGTAACTACATGATACCTTAGTTGGCAAGATAGTAACCTAAGCCTATTAGACTTAGAAATCTATTATGGATGCTTAGAAAATAATAGGTTGATTAGGACAAACCCTAGTAAGACAGCTCATAAATATGTTCTTTTTACATAAAATTGTTCCAAACAAATCTTTTCATCTTCGTCTTGAAAATCTCTCATAAAATTGTTCCAAACAAATCTTTTTGTCTTCAAAATCTCTTGGGTTGTTATGTTCTTTTTACATATACTTTGGTCATACGCATTATACTAGTCTTTTAAGAAAGGATCATGATCACCATAAAACTACTTAGGTGTTGAATATTTAAATGGAAGCTTAATAAAATTAGTAGTATGACACACTAGTTCCACCTATAATATAGTCAGCAAACACAGCAGGCCTAGCTATGACTCCACCAACTTTAGCATCAGTAGGAACTACAATACAGTTGAGGTGCAAAGATAACAAATGCTCTTCAGATGACAGCTAAAAAAGCAATTCATGATGGAGTGGCATTACATTAATATAGCACTGCCAATGTAACAAACTTATAACTAACATCCAAGTAGAGTTAGATTATTTTACTGTAGTTAACTACTAGAGTTAGGAATCAATGGTTGTAATATAAAGACAATGTAAAAGATTCACAAGTCAAGAAGATAGATATACAGTTTTCATTCACTCTCTAAATGTGTTATTTATTTCACTGATTCAATGTAATCTAACATGGTATCAGAGCCTAGATTCACTCTTCTTCTTTTTGCAATCATCTAGTGTTGGATGCTGCTCATGAAATCTATATAAAATTCTTCAGGTTTTTTTTTAATTCGTAGGTTGTTTCCTTTATGCGGATTTTGAACCTGTTATGTGAATTCTGAGTTAATTCTTCGATGATTTTCATCTGATTTATATTTATATATCAAAATTCTTAATCTGTAATTTTTGAGTTCAAGTAGTTTGCTTTGAATTCTCTGAATTCATTTTTGATCGATCATTGTTCTAGTTTTCGATATTTGAGATCGAAAATGTCTTTTCCTTACAATCAAACAAGTTATGCAAATGTAATTATAAACAATCAATCTCCAGTTAGAAGAAATATTTCAACACATTTTAATAATAGTGAACTTATTCTAAATTTTGAAGCTACTTCAATTAACTCTAATGTTCATCTGTTGTATTTGTATAATAACGATAATCCAGCCTTGATTCTTATAGGAAAAAAGCTTACAGAAACTGATAATTTTGGTCAATAACAAAGGTCAATGAAGATTGCTCTCTCTACAAAGAACAAGTTAGTCATAGTGAATGGTTCGCTTCCTAAACCTATAGATAATTCACCAATTCGAGCATAGTATAATTGGGTAAGTGACACAGTAATTACTTGGATCCTAAATAGTGTCTCTGGTGAGATTAATGATGGCATGCATTTTGTAAACTATGCAGCTAATGTATGAAATGAGTTGCATAAAAAACATTTTTTAGTGTAAACGAACACAAAATCTATTGGATTTTAATCGACATATATTCTTTGGAACAAGAAAATAAGTCAGTTGAGATTTATTTTCATAAATTAAAAAAACCTTTGGGATGAATATTCTGTTTTGGAACTTACAATCAATTATGTTTATAGAGCTCATAAAGTTCAAGTGGAAATGGAAAAAAAGAAGGAAATTAATCCAGTTTCTTATGAGGGGGGGCTTCATGACAGCTATACCACAGATAGAGATCAAATCCTAATTAATGATGGAACCTTTGTCATTTGTTACACATGCATTTTCTTTGATTAATATAAGCAAGATAAAAGGCAAAGACAATGCTATATGCTTTCTCATTCTGATTGTATACTAAATTTTTTTTCTAGTACTTCTTTTGCATGTAATGTGAAGCCCTTATCCCAATTCAACACAAATACATTAACTTACCAAGGAAATGCATCTGGCATTTATGGTAATCATCAGAACAATCATTCTGGCAATACTTAAGGTGGTTTCTCTGGTCACAATGTTAATTTTGGAATCAACTTAAAACAATCCATCAAATGTACACATTTTAATGGTGAGAGCCATGTCAGGGAGACATGCTTTAAGTTTCATGATTATCCTCTTAAGAAGAAAAATTTAGAAAAGCAAAAAACTCAATACAAACTATAATCTTAGAAACAATCCTAAAGTTATGCAAGCTAGTACTAATTCTCCTATTGGTATTAGTTTTACTCCTGATAGCATCCACAACTGGAATAGTTACAAACTCAACTTAATCAGGTGAATCACATGATGAACCTTGTGCTTGCCAATAAAGGAGTTGAATCACCATAAAATCATGTTGTAGGTACTGTCTATTTTGTGCCTAATTCCATTGTTTCATCACTTGTTTCTACATGGTTAATAGATACAGGGGCCACTGATCATATGTGTAATCAGTTATCTATAATGCATGATGTACAACTTATTAGTTAACTCATACATATCTCTTTGCCTATTAAAACCACAACAAAGTTTCTCATATAGGTGTTATTGTGTTAAGCCTAAATTTAACACTTTGTAGTGTTCTTTATTTTCCTTTTTTCACTGTAACTTATTATCCATAAGTATTAACTAAATACTCTTCTTGTATTGTTACTTTTTTCTCCACACCAATGTCTTTTTCAGGACCAGAAGCAGATGAGAACATTGACAGTTGGTAAAGAGCAAGGAGGCCTTTACCATTTACAACTTAATCATTTTCTTTCAGCGAGTATAGTTGATCTTAGTTTTAATAAAGCTCATTATGTCTCTAGATCTAAAATGAGTGTAATATGGCACATGAGGTTCGGACATGCATCTCGTTTTATCTTAAATAAAATTTTCAGTGTCACTTCTTATGTATCTCACAGTTGTAATCAACATGTCCAGTTTATCATCTAATAAAGTAATACAAGTTACCTTTCTTTTCCAGCAATAGTCATACTTCTTCTATATTTTATATTGTGCACATTGATCTTTGGGGACCATATAATATCCCTACTTAGTAAGGCTACAAATATTTTCTTACCATTATAGATGATCACTCCAGAGCCACATGGACTTTTCTTTTACCAACTAAACAACATGTTCCCAGCACTTCGCTTGATTTCATAGTATAAGTTGAGACTCAATTTCCCAAAAGGATTAAGTGTTTTTGGAGTGACAATGTTACTAAAAATTTTAATAAACACACATCAACTTTCTTATCTTCTCATGGCATAATACACCATAGTTCATGTATTCAAACCCCTCAACAAAATTCAAAAGTTGAAAGAAAACATAGACAGTTATTAGAAATTACAAGAGCTTTGAGATTTTAATCAGGATTACCTTTACAGTATTAGGGGGAATGTCTGTGACGACCCCAAATTCGGGTTCCATAACCTCGGGTTTGGTTCTCACTGTCCAAAATGTAATAACAACTAAATATATAATCTTCATTTAAATTTCGCGGAATAATACATAAATGTTCCTTATAAAAAGGACTACAATCCCAGGTCTATAACCTTAACATAAACAGTTCATATCTTAGGGGATTACAAAAGATTTACAAACTGTAAATACATATCTAAACAATAAATTAACATGACATAATCTAATCTAAGCTCTAGCTTTTTCTTTGCCCTTGTCCTTCTTGGAGCATTTAGGATTAACTGAAAATAGTTCATGATATAGCAAGGGTGAGCAACTAGTTGGCTCAGTAAGTTTAAGAACAGTAAATATAAGGCTTGATATATCATGAGTGAATAAGAATAACTTCAGGGTTTTCAACAATGTATAACAATCGTAAAATAACAAGAATCAAATTTTAAATGAACACAAATAATTGAATATTTACTTCTAAGTAGTCACCAAGGACTCTAAACTAACGAGGGAAAAACAGAGTTTCTACTAAGCCTTTCAGTAATTTAGTTTTCAAGGGGATCAGCCTATTCAACCCGCTGTATATGCATTACATTTAGTCATCTTGCGCAAAATTCTGTTTCCCGACATATAATCCCCTCATCTACAGTTGTTCAATTATCAGACTTACTATAAGATTCCAAACCAACTAATGGTTTGGATAAACTTTTAAAAGTATTCATGTTATTGAATTTATACATGCAATGTCTAGCCGAACAATTAGCTTAGACATTCTCAAACAGTTCATGAATCAAAGAACTATAAAGCTTCAAATGCACTATGTGCGAATTCATAAATATTATAGATGTGGATTAACTTTAAATAATTAAACCACTTAAACTCTTGTAAGAATAATTACAAGTTCAGGTACATAAAACTTGCTCAATGTAAACTTGAGTAAGGTTAGAGAACTTGCCTCGATTGTTGATTACTGCTAACCAATACAACTTAATATCCTTTGAAAAGACCTAACAATTTAATCAAGTTGATCTTTCAATTAGTATCATATCTAGGTTCATATAATAAACCTTGTACATCTTAATTTACTAACCCTTAATCACATAATTTAATAATTAAAGGTATATCAAACACTTAAGAAATATTATCATTATTTGATAATATTTTCATCACATAAAACCTATATTAATCATTAATATAGTTTAAAACTTCTATCTACTATTATTAACCATTTAATAATATTTTATTACTTTATAATATTGTTAATCATTTAATAATATTTTATTCGTTACTTAATATTATTAATCATTTAATAATATTTTATTCATTTTATAATATTAATAATCATTTAATAATATTTTATTCATTTAATAATATTTTATTTATTTTATAATATTATTAATCATTTATTAATATTATTAATCCTTTAATAATATTTTAATCCTTTAAAACTTGTTAAATATTAATATTATATAGAATTATATTTTTTGACCCATTTCATTTTCAAAATATCTGACCCGACCCATTTTATTTGGCCCGACCCAACCCGGTTAATAAACACTTCATTTTCAAACTGTCTGGTTCACTGCTACAGCAATGAGGACCACCGTTGCGACAGTGAATTGCAGAAAGTTTCACCGCTGCGGGGATGAGATATACCACTGCGACGGTAGTTTAAATTTTCAATTCCAGAGTGTTTCACCGCTGTGGCGATAGCTCTGATTTTCAAAACCCTAATTTTCTAACTTTGATTTCTTTGGTTTAATCTTTTAAAAAATGAGATATACATGTCCACAACACACCAAATCAGTTTTGTTATCTTTCCAACTTCTTGTTTTTCAACATTTCATGGTTCGATCTCATTTTCAAAAATGCTTTTGACATAATATTTGAGATCGATCACTCTAGGGTTTCAAAAAGACATAGTTTGCGGTAAAAGTCATAACTTGCTCATTTTTTTCATATTTTTTAGAGATTCAAGTTGGATTATCTTTATAACTCATAAATGCAACTTTCTAGCCATCAAAATCAATTAACCAGCTTTTAGATTTCAAACTACCACCATATATATAACATAACTAGTTAGGATTTTACCGGTAAAACTTTATATGCACATTTCTACTACTTATTTTCATACCAAGCATACAAATACACATATTAAACATACTAAAGTATGAATCTTCATATATATCCAAGATCTAATATTTTAGAATATCAAAATAAGTTTTGAATGGTTAGAAATATATTTTGACCATTTAGTATCTATATAGACTATAGAAATAAATTAAGGAGGGTATAGAACACTTTTCAACCTTCTAGATTTGAATGTTCTTTTTTTTGAGATAAACTTAGCTAAGGACTCCACCTTGAATATTCTCTAGTAATCTCTTTGGTGGATTCACAAGCTCTTAAGAGTTCTCTCACTTTTCTCTCTAGAAAGCTCTTTCTTTTCTCTCTTGGTGATTCTAGCAAATGACTAACAAATATAACAAATGGGTTGAGCATTCTATTTATAGAACCTCCCTAATCACCATAAACATCCATTAAACAATTAACATTGGTTAAATTAGAAGCTAATCTAAGTTTACTATTGGATTGATTGACATAAGGATTGACATGTAGATTGACTAAGGTGGTTGAGCAACTAAAGCATTGTGTGAACTTGAAGCAACTTAGAGCAACACTTCACCCCTATGTGGAGCCCCCATGTACCGACCAAAATGGCCATTTCTCCCCCATTTTTGCTTTATTTTTATCATCATATATATACACAAATACCTACATATATATATATATATATATATATATATATATACATATAATCTATTGAGCTCATCCATTTAATTTGTTGGGGCTCAATATATTCTTTCCATTGGGCTAACATTAACTAACTCATGCTATATTTAATTAAAGTAAGCATTGGGCTAATTCATGGACCATTAATTTAACTATGGTCATGGACTTATAGGTTTATTTTATTGAACCTAGTTTAATAATTCATTTGAACTTAAAATATAATCCAATTAGATTTTCTTTAATTAATGCTACTACCTTGCTAAATTATTTGATTAATAAATATACGCATACATATTTATATTTATTCAATCATTCAAATGCACAATTAATTCGTACAAAAATTTTAATTCATTAATAATTATCCAATAATCATAATTACAATGAACTTAAAACTCGTGGTTATTACATTTTCCCCCCTTATAAGAATTCCATCCCCGAAATTATAAATTTAAAACTACTCAAAAAGATTCGAATAATTATTCTTCATCTTCTCTTCAAGTTTCCACGTAACTTCCTCAGCATTGTGGTTCCTCCAAAGCACTTTAACATAATGTATAACCTTCGTAACGTCTGTTATTTCCTATCTAATATTTAGACAGGAATTTCTTTATAGGATAAATCTTTTTCCACTTGAATCGGCTCATAAGTGATGACATGCTTGTAATCAGGCTTATATGGCCACAACACTGAGACATGAAATACATTATGAATATGTTCCAGTTCAGGAGATAGAGCTACCTCGTACGCTACTTCACCCACTATCTTCAATTTCTCGAACGGTCCTATAAACTTCGAACTCAACTTTTCTTTCTTCATAAATCTAATCTTCCCTTTCTAGGGAGACACTTTTATAAATACAAAATTTCTTACTTCAAAATCTCGCTTCTTTTATTGTAGATCTGCATATTTCTTTTAGAGGTCCTGAGCTGCTACTAGTCGAGCTCTTATTACTCTGATAATTTCTACAGTCTGTTGAATCAACTCCAGCCCCAACAGTCGACGTTCTCCTACTTCATCCCAACATAGAGGTGTTCTACATTTTCTCTCATACAATGTTTCATAAGGCAGCATGCTAATGCTCGCATAATAACTGTTATTGTGTGCAAATTCTACTAAAGGTAAATGATCCTCCCAACGTCCCTTAAAATCCATCGCACAGGCTCTGAGCATGTCTTCCAATGTCTGAATTATTTTCTCACTTTGCCTATCAATCTGCGAATGATACAATGTACTCATTCGTAACTGCGTCCCCATTCTTTCCTGAAGACTCCTCCAAAATTTTGACGTTAAGCGTGGATCTCTGTCTGACACTGGCACTCCATGCGTTGAAACTATCTCTTTTATGTACAACTTAGCCAATTGATCTAAATTGAACTTAATCTTGATCGGAAAAAAGTGCACTGACTTTGTTAATCGATCCACAATTACTCATATCACGTCATATCCTTTTTATGTTGCTGGAAGTCCTACCATAAATCCATCATGATATGCTCCCATTTCCATTCAGGAATCTCTGACTACTGTAATAACCCGCTTGGTCTCTGATATTCTGCACTTACCCTTTGATAAGTTAGGCATCGGCTGACACATTCTGTAACCTCTCTTTTCATATTTGGCCACTAAAAAGGCTGACGTAGATCTTGATACATCTTCGTACTTCCCGGATGTATCGAATGTCTTGTACTGTGGGCCTCTTGCAAAACCTCCTCTCGTAATTTAGGCACTAACGGTACCCAAACACGATTTTTAAATCTTAGCAATCCTTTGCTATCCACTTTAAACTTGACCTCTTCCCCATCGGTTATCCTCTTTCTTATTCTGTCACATTCTTCATCTTTGTCTTGAGCCTCTTTCACCTTATCTAACAAGGTTAGGCTTGCTTCCAACCCTATTGACTCTTTTGAATTTTTCACCTCCAACTCCATTCGAGCCATTTCTTTTACCAGTTCTTCCTGGTCAGTCAATACACATAATTTCTCTCCACTTTTTCTGCTTAAAGCATCAGCTACTACATTGGCTTTGTCGGGATGGTATATCATTTCCCAATCATAGTCCTTGATCAACTCCAACCATCTCCTCTGCCTCATGTTTAACACCTTTTGTGTGAAGATATACTTCAAACTTTTATAGTCTGTGAATATCTCACATTTTCTCCCATATAAATAATGCCTCCAAATTTTAAGGGCAAACATTACCGCTACCAACTCTAAGTCGTAGGTAGGGTATCCCTTCTCATAATCTTTTAACTGTCTTGACGCATACACAATGACATTGTCGTTTTACATAAGCACACAGCCTAGTCCCTTGTGTGATACTAGACCGTAAAATCTCCTGTCTCGTCTGCTAAAGTCAACACAAGTGTTTCACTAAATCTCTTCTTTAACTCCTGAAAACTCTCCTTGCACTTCTCTGTCCATACATATTTCACTGTCTTCCTTGTTAAATTGGTTAACGGCGTCGCTATCTTCGAAAAGTCCTTGATAAATCTCTGATAATAACCCACTAACTCTAAGAAACTTCTAATCTCCGTAGGCGTTCTTGGTTGTTCCCAATTAATCACTACTTTCACTTTTGCTAGATCTACCAAAACTCCCTCCTTATGAATAACATAACCTAGAAATTGAACTCTCTCCAACCAGAATTCACACTTCAAAAATTTGGCATATAACTGCTCCTTCCTTAATATCTCCAACACCAATCTTAATTGTTCAGCATGCTCCTCTTTTGTTTTGAAATAAACTAAAATATCGTCAATAAACACAACTACAAATTTATCCAAGTACTACTTGAATATTCTGTTCATCATGTCAATAAATGCGGCTGGCGCATTCGTCAGTCCAAACGACATCACCAAAAACTCATAATGACCGTACTGAGTTCTGAATGCCATCTTGGGTACATCTTCCTTCCTTACTTTTAACAAATGATAATCAGTCATTAAGTCAATCTTTGAAAAGTACTTCGCCCCTTTTAGTTGATCAAATAGATCGTCAATTCTTGGCAACGGGTACTTGTTTTTAATCGTTACTTTGTTTAACTCTTTATAGTTCATACAAAGTCTCATCGATCCATCCTTTTTCTTTACAAACAGCACAGGTGCTCCCCATGGAGAAATACTCGGCTAAATGTACTTTCTATCCAGCAATTCTAGTAATTGAACCATCAACTCCATCATCTCTACCGAAGCCATGCTATATGGTGCCTTTGATATCGATGTTGTCCCTGGTACTAAATTAATCACGAATTCTATCTCTCTATCTGGCGAAAGACCTGTCAGTTCATCTAAAAAAATATCCATGAACTCCTTAACTACTGATATTTGTTCCATCTCAGGATTCACCATGTGTGTATCCATTACATGTGCCAAATATTCTATACATCCTTTCTTCAACAATTTCTTGGCCTGCATCATCGTCAGACAACAAGATTGTTTTGACGACTTACTGGCATAAAATACGACCTTAGACTTATTTGGTGTCTTAAGGTGTATATACTTCTTCTGACAATCGATTACCGCTCCGTGGTTAAACAACCAATCCATCTCAAGTATCATGTCGAACTCTCCCAACCGTATTGGAATTAAGTTCACACCCAACTTCTGACCCCTGATTTCAACACAACAATTTCTATGTATATACTCTACAGGAATCACTTCTTTATTTTCAACTTCTATATTCATAGGATTTTTAACTTTTCTCTAGGCAATTCTAACCATCTAGCGAAATTATCAGACACAAATGAACAGGTAGCACCCAAATCAAACAATACATAAGCATTTATATTATTGATCAGAATAATATCTAACACCAAGTCTTTAAATTCTGCCGTCACGTTGAAAGTTCGTGCTGTCGGCTTGTTCTGTTGTACCGGTAGCCAATCTGTTGTTATTGCCTTTATAGCCATTTCCTCTGTCGTTCTTCTTGTTAGGACAATCCTTTATCATATGATCAAAGACTCCGCAGGAGTAGTATTTTACTTTCTTTGGGAGGGGACAATTTGGAGAAATGTGCCCTTCCTGTCCGCAGTTGTAGCATGTATTCTTGCCCTTCATGCATTTCCCAGAATGATTCTTTCCACATTTGTTGCATGCCTTCTTCTTCTGAAAATTTTCTTGTTGATTTCCCGAGCTCTTACCGTTGCTATTGTCCCATTTAAGCTTATTATTGTTGCTGCCACCACTGTTACTATTCTTACTTCCTTTTTCACTCCTCTTTTTATTCCTCTTCTGGTTATACCTGGTAAACGCCTCGCTTCCTCCTTTAGCTATAATTGACTTCTCCAACAAATTTAAGAATGAATCAATCAATAGCACTGCCACCTTGTTGAATACCCATGGTCTTAAACCATTCTCAAACCTTCTGGCCTTGCGTTCCTCCGTGTCCACCTGATGTGGAGCGAACCTGGCCAGCTCATTAAATTTTACCGCACACTCAGGTATCTACATATTTTCCTACTTCAGTTCTAGAAATTTAACCTCCATTCTACTCTTTATACTCTTTGTAAAGTAGTACTCATTAAATATTTCTTTAAATCTTGCCTATGACACCACACTTCTCCTGATTAGCTTCCTACCAAAGATTGGCTTCCCCCTTCATTATGTAGATAGCAAAAATAGTCTTTTGCTCCTCTGCCACTCCCGCAATCATAAAGGCCTTCTCTATCTCCTTTATCCATGACTAAGCCTCGATCAGGTCTGCCATCCCCCTAAATTCTGGCAATCCGACTGCTTTGAAGTCTTTGAAATTGGTCAATTGACTTGGCGGCAGTGGCGGATTTCCGACCACGGGATGTTGATTATGCATTGCCTCTTCTAGCATATCGACAAAGTTTTGCATTGGATCCACGTTGCGTCATCCCTCGTCATTGTTAACTGACTTTTCTACTCCTTGGTTTCTTGGTGGTTGTCTACGTGGCGTCATTGTCTAATTAAAGAAACAAGAAAACTTCTAAGTTTTTATTATTTCTCAATCTTATTCTTTTATCTTTTAACATTAATTATTACATGTAAAGATTTAACCAATTAAAACACATAATCATAAAACATAACTGCATTTATATTCATATGCTAAAATAGTAGTGCATAACACCTTACATCACAAGTATACTGCTATAAATGTCTTTATCCCTAAAAGGCTACAAAAGATGAGATCTAATCATAAACATATCCCCCAAACTTCCTAGAGTTAGGATTTACAACATATTAATCCTCTGTCAAAACAAAAGTTGGGTTCTATTGCATCTATATACATACATCATTATAAAATAATCTAATGGTTGTGCATCCCCTGACGAATCGCATCATCATACTCCTAATCCCCTATGGCCATCACCAAGCTCCTACTGATAGTATGCATGGACTGGCCCTCCTCAGCTGGGTAGTAGTGCCACTTGCTCTGAAATCTGCCGAATGAAGAGCGATAGACATAACTGAGCCTATCGATCCTAACCCTCTTCTGGAGGACCTCGTCCTCCAGCTCCATCATCTGCACGTATGCTGGATCTCTCTGGGTCTCCATCTCTATCCTATCCTCTATCGCCTCCTACCAATGAACCCTAATGGCGTCTTTCTCTGTCTGTACTTGTTGAACCTTCATCTCAGCCAATGCTAACCTAGCCTCAATCGCTACCAACTTAGCATACAGCTCAGTGTCCTGATCAAACATCTGATGGGTTAGCAACCCAATATGCTCCACAGAGTCCTCATAACCCTGTACCTGCTCCTCTAGTCCCGCTATCTGCTCCTTCAGCTTCGTGTTCTCGCCAAAGAACTGATAAGCTACTGCTTATACTGATCCTCCAAACGTTGGTGGGTCAGATTCTCCTCCTCTAAATATTGTACTCTTGTATATAGCTCCTCGTTCCTCGTAGTCAGCCCCTCAATGATGTCACTGGCAGTAGTGCACATGCTATCAGCATACTCGGCTGACCCCTCCTCCTCAGACTCTGACTCGGCCCCATCCTCACTGTAGGGCCTTATCACCCCACCTTTGACTGGCTCCTCTCTATTCCTCATCTCTGGATCAAACTCTGGATCCTCTATCGATGCAGCCACCAACGGTTGTGCAGTATTCATGTGTACATCAATGAAATCCTCCTCAGTTGTGTAACTAGTTTGTCCAATCTCAGACATCCTACAATCACACATATAACATGATATCAGTATCGCAATAAAATATATCCATTGATGAAATAAAAGTATATTTAATTATGTTACTCCTCAACACGATGAATTTTCTCAATTCATCTCCTATAACTCTAAATGAGTTAACTCTTCTAAGATTATATCCTAAAATTTCGCAACCTAAGATTCTATAGCCTACAGCTCTGATACTAACTTGAGACGACCCCAAATCCGGGTTCCATAACCTCGAGTTTGGTTCTCATTGTCCAAAACATAATAACAACTAAATACATAATCTTCATTTAAATTTCGCGAAATAATACATTAAGGTTCCTTATAAAAAGGACTATAATCCCAAGGTTTATAACCTTAACATAAACAGTTCATATCTTAAGGGATTACAAAAGATTTACAAACTGTAAATACATATTTAAATAATAAATTAACATCCGATAATCTAATCTAAGCTCTGGCTTTTCCCTTGCGCTTGTCCTTCTTGGAGCATTCGGGTTTAGCTGAAAATAGTTCATGATATAGCAAGGGTGAGCAACTCACTTGCTCAGCAAGTTTAAGAACAGTAAATATAAGGTTTGATATATCATGATAATAACTTCAGAGTTTTCAACAATGTATAACAATTGTGAAAGAATAAGAATCAAATTTCAAATGAATAGAAATAATTGAATCTTTACTGCTAAGTAGTCACCAAGGACTCTGAACTAATGAGGGCAAAACAGAGTTTCTTCTAACCCTTTTAGTAATTTGGTTTTCAAGGGGATCAGCCTCTTCAACCCGCTATATATGCATTACATTTAGTCATCTTCCGCAAAAGTCAGTTTCCTGACATATAATCCCTTTATCTATGGTTGTTCAATTCTTAGACTTACTATCAGATTTTGCATTAACTAATGGTTTGGATAAGTTTTTAAAAGTATTCAAGTTATTGAATTTATATATGCAGTATCTAGCCGAACAATTGGCTTAGACATTCTCAAACAGTTCATGAATTAAATAACTATAAAGCTTCAGATACACTATGTGCGAATTCATAAATATTATGGATGTGGATTAACTTTAAATAATTAAACCACTTAAACTCTTGTAAGAATAATTACAAGTTCAGGTACATAAAACTTGCTTAATGTAAACTTGAGTAAGGTTAAGGAACTTGCCTCAATTATTGATTAGTGCTAACCAATACAACTTAATATCCTTTGAAAAGACCTAACGATTTAATCAAGTTAATCTTTTAATTAGTATCATATCTAGGTTCATATAATAACCATTGTACATCTTAATTTACTAACCCTTAATCACTTAATTTAATAATTAAAGGTATATTAAACACATAAGAAATATTATAATTATTTAATAATATTTTCATCACATAAAACATATATTAATCATTACTATAGTTTAGAATTTCTATCTACTATTATTAACCATTTAATAATATTTTATTACTTTATAATATTATTAATCATTTAATAATATTTTATTCGTTACTTAATATTATTAATCATTTAATAATATTTTATTTATTTTATAATATTATTAATTATTTAATAATATTTTATTTATTTTCTAATACTATTAATCCTTTAATAATATTTTAATCCTTTAAAACTTGTTAAATATTAATGTTATATAAAATTGCCTTTTTTAACCCATTTTATTTTCAAAAGATCCTACCCGACCCATTTTATTTGACCCGACCCGACCTGGTTAATAAACACTTAATTTTCAAATTACCTGGTTCATCGCTGCAGCGGTGACTTGTAGAAAGTTTCACCGCTGCAGCGGTGAGATATATCGCTACGGTGGCAACTTAAATTTCCAATTCCAGAGTGTTTCACCGTTGCGGCGATGAGACCTATCGCTGCGGCGATAGCTCTTATTTTTAAAATCCTAATTTTTTAACTTTGATTTTTCTTCGGTTCAATCTTTTATAAAATGAGATATACATGTCCAAAACACCAAATCAGTTTTGTTATCTTTCTAACTTCTTATTTTTCAACATTTCATGCTTTGATCTCATTTTCAAAAACGTTTTTGACATAATATTTGAGATCGATCACTCAAAGGTTTCAAAAAGACATAGTTCGCGGTAAAAGCCATAATTTGCTCATTTTTTTCATATTTTTGAAATATTCAAGTTGAGTTATTTTTATAACTCATAAATACAACTTTCTAGTCATCAAAATCAATTAACCAGCTTTTAGATTTCAAACTGCCACCATATATATAACATAACTAGTTAGGATTTTACTGGTAAAACTTTATATGCACATTTCTACTACTTATTTTCATACCAAGCATACAAATACACATATTAAACATACTAAAGTATGAATCTTCATATATATCTAAGATCTAATATTTTAGAATATCAAAATAAGTTTTGAACGGTTAAAAATATATTTTGACCATTAAGTATCTATATAGACTATAGAAATAAATTAAGGAGGGTATAGAACACTTTTCAACCTTCTAGATATGAATGTTCTTCTTCTTGTTGAGATAAACTTAGCTAAGGACTCCACCTTGAATATTCTCTAGCAATCTCTTTGGTGGATTCACAAGCTCTTAAGAGTTCTCTCACTTTTTTCTCTAGAAAGCTCTTTCTTTTCTCTCTTGGTGATTCTAGCAAATGACTAACAAATATAACAAATGGGTTGAGCATTATATTTATAGAACCTCCCTAATCACCATCAACATCCGCTAAACAACTAACATTGGTCAAATTAGAAGCTAATCTAGGTTTACTATTGGATTGATTGAAATAAGGATTGACATGTTGGTTGACTAAGGTGATTAAGTAACTAAGGCATTGTGTAAACTTGAAGCAACTTAGAGTAATACTTCACCCCCATGTGGGGCCCCCATGTGCCAGCCAAAATGGTCATTTCTCCCCCATTTTTGCTTTATTTTTATCATATATATATATATATATATATATATATTGACCAATTTTGACTTTGATTTGAGTTCCACCTTGGATTCTAGAATTTAATCTATTGGGCTTATTCATTTAATTTATTTGGGCTCAATTTATTCCTTCCATTGGACTAACATTAACTAACTCATGCTACATTTAATTAAAGTAAGCATTGGACTAATTCATGGACCATTAAATTAACTATGGTCATGGACTTCTAAGTTTATTTTATTGAACCTAGTTTAATAATTCATTTGGACTTAAAATATAATTCAATTAGATTTGTTTTAATTAATGCTACTGTTGGGTATTTTCTATATCAAATCTGTGTTGATATTCGTCTGTCACTCGGATCACAGTCTCTAATCTCCAAGCTCCGCCTTCAATTCTTGAATTCTTCGCGTTAAATATTTGCTCCTAAAACTACTCCTAAATTACTCTAATAATCTGATATTTTATCATAATCTATGTTCAAGTTACTGAATATAATAGCTACATGGTGTATTTATAGGAGTACAATAATAATCCTAAGCTAATATGGAAAAGAAATCCAATTTGGAATCAAATTAATGCACAAATCCGCTAATAATCTGCTTCTCCAGAATTTATGCGTTGCCCCAAACAAGCCCCTACGCGCTTTGACCAAAGTCAAACGCGCTTCCGCCACGTCAGCTGACCAAATCCGCCCAAAAAAACGACCGCGCCTCGCGCATTTGATTCCTTCCTCAGCTGACCGCGCATTGCGCGGCTCCTGTTTCTAGCTTCCGCGATACGGCGTCGTTACATTTCCCGGTCTGCTGCTGAAGAATTGCTTGAACGCATGGCGCGGTCCGGCCTGTTCTAGGTTATTACGATATTGCCATCCATCCGGTTATTTTCAGTTATGCCATCCAGAGTTGCTGAAATTACAGAATTGCCATCAGATTTAATTTCCCTACCAAATAAAATATAAAATAATTAAAAATCAATAAAAATAATATAAAAATACTAAAAATAATAATAATGCATAACATTAAATAAAACATTTGAATTACTAAAAATACTTAAAAATTCACAAATAATTAAGTCTAAAAATATTAAATAAATAGGATTAAAATCCAATTATCAAATACCCCCAAACTTAACTATTTGTTTACCCTCAAGCAAAACAATAAATAAAAATTAAGACTCTACTAACTCAACAACTCAAACAAAGAATCAATATGAATTTTAACTTTAACCTCAAAGATTTTTAAATGATAACCTAAAGAAAATTTCAAAATTATGCAAAGTCCAAAATTTTAACATATTTATTAATCTTATTCTACTCAAGACCCTTCGTGTGTGTGTGAATCCAATGCATCAAACTAGCGAAAAAAACTTAGATCCGCTCACATAATTAAATGTCTCATAAAAGATACCAAAAAAATATATATACAATAAACCTCTATATTTTTATTTTTCACATCACTCAAAGCTAATACATGCAAATATAAATTAGGAGATCAAAAAGTATTTAATCTTTCAAGCACCACTAGGATTATTAACTTCTTTAAGCTTTTTTTTTTCTTCAATTAAATGGGTGCATTTTATGCTCCATCCCATTTTTTTCTCCTTTTCTTTTTTTTTCCTCGGTGAGTGCATTTTATGCTCCATCTCACCAGCGAATGCGTTTTACGCTCCATCTCGCTTTCTTCACATAACTTTCTTAACTCTTTTTTTCTTCTCCACAGGATAAATTAATTTTAATAATCCCAAAAAATTTACTTAAATCATCTCTCCAAAATTATATTTTACCACAATTTTGCTTCAAGTTACGATCAAATAAAATATAGAATTCAAAAATATTTATCACGGGCATTTAACCCAATAAACTTCACTTAAGTTAAAACTAGCTCAAACAATTAGATATGTGCATAAAAATTTAAAGGATCTCAAATAAAATAATAACCAATAAAAAGTCAAAATTCAAACTTTGCAAAAATTTATCCATTTTTCAAAAGTTATTAAATAAAAACTAATATTTATCATCGACCAAACTTTTAATTCAACTAATTCATTGCCCAAGTGACACATCCTAAAAAATAAGTTACCCCATTTTCGTAGGAAACATGATTGCACTTAGCATGTGCAACAAGTCTTTAAACCTCATGGTTACCCCAAGTGGACGAGTTATGTCTCGTGAGGGTTTGTAGTGAATTTACCCACAAAATTCTAAAATTTAAACTAAAATAAAACCTAAAAATTTGAAAATTTCTTTCAAATTTACCCCACACCCCCAAACTTAAAACAGACATTGTCCTCAATGTATAAAACAAAGAAAATTAAAAACAAGGGACTTCCCTGAATATGTAGTATTTTTCCTCCTCATCTGCTAAGTTTGAGCTGCATTGAATAAAACTGACACAAAACAAAAACAAAATAAAATATTAAAATAAATAATTAAATAACTAAAATTTACTACTAAAAATAAAATCTACTAAAAAAAATAAAATAAAAATAAACTAAAACTAAAACTTGGGTTGCCTCCCAATAAGCGCTTATTTTTAAGTCTCAGCCTGACTACTTCCTTTTCTTCAGCCCGGATCGAATTTATGCTTGATGAATTGCCTTGGAAGCCATGCCTTGACCATTCACTTAACTTTCCCTTGAGACTTGAGACCCCCAAACTTGTGTTCATCTTTCATCCTCCAATAAAATTGACCTTTCAATCCCACAACATCAACCCGGAAACATTCTTCTTGACCACTCGAAAATTCCATTGTATTAAACACCTTGAAGGTCACCTCTTCATCTTGAACTCTCATAGTTAGCTCGTCTTTTTTCACATCAATCAACGCTCCCCCCGTAGCTAAAAATGGACGCCCAAGAATAATCGGTATATTTTTATCCTCCTCAAAATCTAGCACAATGAAATCTGCAGGGAAGATAAACTTATCCACTTTTATAAGAACATCTTCAATAATCCCCTTTGGATAAGTAAATGATCAATCTGCCAATTGTAAGGTGACATGGGTGGGCTTCGCTTCCTTCAAACCAAGCTTTTTATAAACTGATAGAGGCATTAAATTTATGCTTGCTCCCAAATCACACAAGCATTGATTAAAGAACTGGCTCCCAATGGTGCATGGAATGGTGAAACTACCCGAATCTTTTAGCTTCGGTGGTAGCTTCTTTTGCAATACAGCGCTGCACTCCTCCGTTAGAGCCACTGTTTCATAGTCACCTAGCTTCCTTCTCTTAAACAAAATCTCCTTCATGAACTTTAAGTAGCTAGGCATCTGCTCTAATGCGTCTGCGAATGGGATGTTAATATGTAATTTCTTGAATACCTCCAAAAATTTTAAAAATTGCTTGTCAAGCTTGTTCTTTTGAAGTCTTTGCAGGAAAGGTACTGGTGGCACAATCTGATTCTGCTTCGAATTCATAACTTGTTTTTCCTCTTTATGTCCATGCAGCTCATTTTGATTATTCTTCTTTTCAGATTCACTATCATCATCCACATTCGGATTTGCCCTTTTCAAATTTTCTCTATCATCATCATGTAATTCCTTACCACTCCTAAGTGTGACTACATTGCATTGCTCATTGCCCTCCTTTCTTGGATTTATCAATGTATCACTCGGGAAAGCACCTTGAGGCCGACTATGCATGACACTAGCAAGTTGTCCCACTTGGTTCTCGATGCTCCTCACTGATGATTCTAGACTGTTCATTCTAACCTCATTATGCGCTATGTATTTCATAACAGTTTCCTCGAAATTTAATGTCTTTTCTGGCTGTGGTGGAGATTGATTCTGAAAACCCGACTTGTAAGACCCCGAATTTTATGAAATATAAAAATTAATTTTTCTTCATATATATTTTTCCTGAAACAGTAAGTGGTTAAATTAACAAAATTGAAAGTTAAGGATGTTATGTGTAAATTTTATTTTGTCGGACAATATTCGTTTTGTCGGGGAATATTCGTTTTGTCGGGGAATATTCGGGCCGTACGACGGCGCCGAAATAACTAATTATTGGTGGACCCCACAACGGAATATTTGTCGGATATAGAAAACGACAGAAGTAACCTTTTTAAATAAAAATAGTCAACGGTGTTAACTGTTAAAATACCGGTGATAAAAGAATAGTAGCATACGGTAATTTATGGTATTTTCTGTAGCACACGGTACTCTACAGTAGCACGCGGTATTGCACAGTGTCTCATACTATTGTTCTGATAATTGACACCGTAACTGTTACGCATCATTTCATCAATAATTGTCACTGCATAATATTTTATGTTATCAATTCAATAATTGTTGTTACACAGTATTTTGCATTATTGATTTAATAATTGTCATTACACTGTATTTTATATCATTGAGTCAATAATTGTTGCTGCACTGTTTTTAAAATTATTGAACCTAATAATTGTCACAGTTGCAAATATACTGTAATTTATATTATTAAATTAATAATAATCTGTAACGTGTTTATTACATTATTGTTGTAGCATTATTTCATTTTATATGTTGGACCCACAGGAAAAATAAAAAATTTTATTTTTCAAAAGTTACTATTCACTCCCGAAATTTACTATTCATTCCCGGAAAAGTTACTATTCACTGACGGAAGTTACTGTTCATCTCGGGAAAATTACTGTTCATCTGCCGACAAAAGTTACTGTTCATTACTGTTCACTTTTTGAAAATTTTAAAGTTACTGTGCAAAGTTACTGTGCAAGTATTGAAAATTTTTAAAAACGTTTGCGCAGCCTCTGCTGAATTTTTTTTAGTTCACCTATCACGCATAGTAACCTCTTTTCTCCTATAAATAGCTTGTTCAGCTGAATAGAAAAATCCCACCTAAAACATAAAATTTTTCTATAAGAATTTTATGAGTTTTCTCTGAGAATAGTAAGGTTATTTTGAGTGTTTGAAAGCCAAAAGGAGTGCAGGAATTTTTCAAGTAAGTCTTTTATTAAAGAGTAGTAATTTCATAAATTCTTATATTTCACGGTATTCACAAATCTTCCTTTAGAAGACTCTTCTATTAGAAGATTCATTTTTAAAAGCTTTCTTTGGAAGATTTATTTTGAAATATTATTTTAAAAACTATTCTAAAGTTATTATATTATACTACAAAAATTATGTTAAATATATATAATTTTGATAGTTCATAATATACGAGTTATCATACACTTTGAAATTTATATGTGGTAATTACTAATTTATATTATAAATATATAGGTTGATCAACCTCATTTAAATCAATATCCAGTCACGTGTTAAGGTAAGGAATTTCATTTTCTTTCATACTCTTAAACTTACTACGGTAAGGAATACCATTCATTTCAAACTCTTAAATTTACTGTGGTAAGGAATGTCATTTTTTTTCTTACTGTAAGGAATATCATCTTCTTTCATATTCTATTATTTAAACTTACCACGGTAAGGAATATCATCTTCCTTCATATTCTTAAACTTACTACGGTAAGGAATACCATTCATTTCAAACTCTTAAATTTACTATGGTAAGAAATGTCATTTTTTTTACACTCTTGAACTTGCTACGGTAAGGGATATTATTTTCTTTCATACTCCTGAATCGAAACTTATTATGGAACTATTGCTTCTATAATTCCTGAAAATATTATATGTTCCATAATAGTTGAACTTCATTATTTCAACTGAATCTTCCTATTTTCTGAATCTTTCTATTGAACTGTAACCGTTATTCTGAACTGAGAATCTTGAATATCATTTTTAAATTTCACTCCACATCATGTTGACAATTTGGACATTATTTGAATCTGCACAAAGTAAACTTCCGATACTTATTGTTTATCCTGTTCTTCTGTTCATCATTTGTATCACTGTTATTTGTATTAATCATCAAGAATCAAGCTATTGTGAATATCTGTGGCCGGGGGCACAGATGTGATATAATTGTTGAACAGATGATAGGTTAAAGGCGATATACTAGGTTAAAGGCGATACATCTGTTCGGTGTCTTTTATGGCACGTGGTTAATGTTCTCTTTGGCCCGTAGTGCAAAGATGAACTGTTGATTGGTATGATTATGACCAAAGGCTGAATCTGGTATAATCATGACCGTTGGTGCTTTATTGAATATCTTTGGCCCGTAGTGCAAAGATGAACTGTTGATTGGTATGATTATGACCAAAGGCTGAATCTGGTATAATCATGATCGTTGGTGCTTTATTGAATATCTTTGGCCCGTAGTGCAAAGATGAACTGTTGATCTGCATGATTATGACCAGGAACTGTGAAGTTGTATTATCTTGACTAATGGTATTTCAGATGATAAAAGTTGATGATATTTTTACTAAAAAGAGAAGCGAGTGGACATTATAGTCTGCATTATTCTTCTAATAGATTGCTTATTCCGCTGCTATTATTGATCTGAACGTTGTTTAAGAATTTAACTACAGTTTTTGATATAAACCTTGTAGTCTATTGTATTCTATCAAGAACTCAACTGTTGAAGGCTAATGATAATTTATTCGTCATTATCTTAGTCATGATATTTCTTACTGGGCTATTTGAGCTCACCCTTTCTTTTGTTCCATTGTTTTCAACAGGAGATGAGAACGTAACGGGGTCTAGCCGGGGGATGGAGTGAGAGTCCGAGGAATAGCTGTCCTAGTCTTCACGTGTTGTAAAATAGTGTGGCAATAATAGTGAAGACTTAGTTGTGTATTATTATACACTGTATTGTTGTACATTGTGCTTTGTTGTAATAATTTTGTTGAGTCTTTTGACGACTCAAGTTTGGGCTGTGTGGGCCTAGATTTGGGGGCGTCACACGACTGATATGATGGTATTAGAGCAAAAGATTGTGCTTGATTGTTGGTGCTCCATGAATAATTTGGCTGATTTCTCACCCCTTGATGATAATAGTTGGCATTATTCCCTTGCTGTTGCTGATTGTAGTTTGCCACATACTGGACCGATTCTGCATTGACTGGGCATTGATTAATTGAATGGTGCCCAGCACATAGATCACAAGTTATTGCCACAGGTGGATTAGCTTGCCCAGTCTTTGCAATAGTTTCCACCATCTTCATTAGTGTTGCCATTTGTGCAGTCAATGCAGTGATTGCATCTGTCTCATGTATCTCAGTCGTCATTGGTTAATTTACTTTTGCAGAAGGCCATTGGTATTTATTTGCTGCCATAGTTTTCAACAAGTCATAAGCCTCATCCAAATTCTTCACCATCAAAGCACCACCCGCAGCTGCAGCAATAATAGTCCTCGTTGTACTGAATAACCGTAGAATGTTTGAAGTTGAAGCCACTTGGGTATTCCATGGAGTGGACATCTCCACAATAAATATTTGAAGCGCTCCCATGCCTCGTACAACGATTCTGAATCATGCTGCATAAATGAAGTGATGTCGTTCCTTATTTTTGCAGTCTTCGCTGGCGGAAAGAATTTCGCTAAGAACTTTTGAGCCAAGTCGTTCCAAGTAGTGATAGACCCCGGTGGAAGTGAATGCAATCAACTCTTCACCTTGTCCCTAAGTGTGAAAAGGAACAAACGAAGTCTTATAGCGTCATCCGAAACTCCATCATACTTGAAAGTATCACATAACTCCAAAACACTCATGAGATGATCATTCAGATCGTCATTGGGCAAACCCACAAACTGCATTGAATTTTGGATCATCTGTAACGTGCCCGGCTTGATCTCAAAACTTGTAGCTTGAATTTCAGGCATATGGATGCTAGATTGAATTTCAGTGACTTGTGGCATCGCATAGTCTCGAAACAATTTTCGATCATCGTCCTTCATTTAACCTAAAAAGGAAGTAACAATTAAAATTAAAATAGTAAAATAAAATAAAAACGTTTAAAGTAAAACTAATTTGATTAAAATTAATATTAATAACTAATTATTAAATTAATTCCCCGGCAACGGCACCAAAAACTTGTTGGGTATTTTCTATATAAATATATGCGTGCAAGTATACACGGTCAACAAGTAATAAAGTGATAAAATAGAGTGTCGAACCGACAGAGAATTAAATAATAATAATTACCAAACACTAATTTAATATCAAATTAATTCTATTTAAACAATCTCAATTTAATTATAAAATAAACTAATCATAATTACTAACTAAATTAAACTACTAAAAATGATTAAATCAAATTAAAATAGTAAAGATCACAATTTTTCTCAATGCTTCATTTAAATCTCTTTATTCTCTTTTTAATTAATTAACTATATAGAATTCTTAACTAAGATTTCTTAACTATTTACTAACGTTTTTCAAGAATTAATAAAAAGATCTACTCCAATTTATAATAGTATATTTCTATGCAAAATAATTTGAAATAAACTCATTAAGATCCAACTCCCAATAAAGTTACATGTGGCATATAGGTATCTCCATCCTACACACTATTATGTTACTCTTCCTAAAAAGAATCAACAAATTCACATGTTATCATATCCGGATCTAATCTTAGAATTCCTTGTCCAATTCTTTCTAAGATATTACAATTAATTATTGCGCAAATAATTATACATAAACGCACAAAATATGATAAACAACCCATATATAATCATCAATAATTAAAAAGAAAACAAATTAAATTAAACTACACATTGGGTTCAATTACAATCTCAAATAAAAATTAACTCATAATTAAATAATTAATTAACCACAAATAATTTAACATCTCAAAATTACAAAAATAAAAGATAAAGAAAAGAAATCAAATCTGTGTTGATATCCGTCTGTCACTCGGATCACAGTCTCCAATCTCCAAGCTCCGCCTTCAATTCTTGAATTCTTCGCGTTAAATATTTGCTCCTAAAACTACTCCTAAATTACTCTAATAATCTGATATTTTATCATAATCTATTCTAATCTATATTCAAGTTACTGAATATAATAGCTACATGGTGTATTTATAGGAGTACAATAATAATCCTAAGCTAATATGGAAAAGAAATCCAATTTGGAATCAAATTAATGCACAAATCCGCTAATAATCTGCTTCTCCAGAATTAATGCACTGCCCAAACAAGCCCCTACGCGCTTTGACCAAAGTCAAACGCGCTTCCGCCACGTCAGCTAACCAAATCCGCCCAGCAAAACGACCGCGCCTCGCGCATTTGATTCCTTCCTCAGCTGACCGCGCATTGCGCGACTCCTGTTTCTAGCTTCCGCGATACGGCGTCGTTACATTTCCCGGTCTACTGCTGAAGAATTGCTTGCACGCATGGCGCGGTCCGGCCTGTTCTAGGTTATTACGATATTGCCATCCATCCGGTTATTTTCAGTTATGCCATCCAGAGTTTCTGAAATTACAGAATGGCCATCAGATTTAATTTCCCTGCCAAATAAAATATAAAATAATTAAAAATCAATAAAAATAATATAAAAATACTAAAAATAATAATAATGCATAACATTAAATAAAACATTTGAATTACTAAAAATACTTAAAAACTCACAAATAATTAAGTCTAAAAATATTAAACAAATAGGAATAAAATCCAATTATCAGCTACTACCTTGCTACATTATTTGATTAATAAATATACACATACATACATACATACATACATACATACATACATACATACATACATATATATATATATTCATTCAATCATTCAAATGCACAATTAATTCGTATAAAAAATTTAATTCATTGATAATTATCTAATAATCATAATTACAATGAACTTAGAACTCGTGATTATTACAATGTGTTCTGGCAACTACTTTTCTAATCAAGAAATTGCCTTCCCTAGTTTTACAATACAAAACACCTCATGAGTTTTTGTTTCATAAGTCTCCTAACTATGATTCATTAAAGATTTTTTGGTTGTCTAGTTTATGCTTCTGTTCATACCTCAAACAAATTTTAACCATGAGCCATTACAGAAGATTTTCTAGGTTATCCTTTAGGTCAGAAATGATACAAAGTTTTAAATTTTCATACTAAACAATTTTTTGTCACTAGACATATTGTTTGTCATGAGAAAACTTTTTTCATTTTTAGAACAAATGACAAATGTCTCTTCTTCTGATGCTTATCACATTGTGTCATGGCTAGATAACATTGATGATAATTCAGTACCTACTGTTGTTACTTCTCATGGTTATTCTACTCTCGATAGCCCTCTAGTTCTAGAATCATCTCATAACAATTATTCACATTCTGACATTTTTTTAATCCCATTTCAAGTTTGTCACATCACAGTTTGATAACTCTCAGTCTGATACATTACAATAAAGTCCACCTCAAACTGATTCTTCATTGTCCACTGCTGATTCTACATCTATGGTTCCTAGAGTTTCTACTAGAGTTAAAACCAGACCTAAATAGTGGGTAGATTATGATGTAAATGGTACAATACCTACATCCTTAACAAGTCAATTCTCTCGGCTAGTTTGGAAGTTCATTACCAATTTTTTTGTTAATAATTATGCTGTTTGTGCAGCCTTGGGAAGCACATGGAACTAAAACAAACTCATCTCAAAGCATTGGGTTGGAAGAGTTGGTAAAAAGCTTTCACTGCTAGCTTACCAGCAATCTTTTGTGTACGGTGCTAGTTCAATCAAAAGGAAACACATTGGCAAGGCATCATTCACAATATGCTGCTTATTCTGGGACTCTGAGCGTGTTTGGCCTTCAATCTCTATGTTTGTCTCGGTCTTCATTATAGGTATGGAATTAAGAGTTAATTTTAGAGGATAATACCGGCTGCTTCTGTTTCCCATTCTGTTCGGGAACCATATAGACAAAGTTAATAAGTGAAAATATAAGTGCTAGATTTCGTGAGACATGTCTGTATATAATGCAATTCTGATGGTATCCTACCCAAACCTGCTGAATGTTCTGCTGTTAAATACACGATGGTCGCGGGCGATCTTTACTTAAAGTGGATGTGGCTGGATTAATTATCATTTGTAAAAAGATAATATACTTTGTCTCCTGTTTTTAGATTTTTGTATGGCAATCCTAAGGTTATTTTACAGAATAAATCTCAGTTTCTTGAAAAATGCTTTTTACATTCATCACCTAGAATCAAAACAAGAAACTTTTTTGTTATGGTAACATATGGATTGAGCTTTCCACTCGTATTATTCCAAATAAGAAGGCCGAAATCAAAAGTCTAAAGGCTGTCATGTATCTTTACTTTTCTCTATTTTTACTTGGAAAATGCAGTTTCGAAAGCTCTTTACTGAGCTGATTCTGAAGTGTGTTACAGCGGTTGAGTACGAGGTTATACTAAACGGTTCGATTCTTCTTTTAGGCGGAGTGGGGTTTGCTATAAGGTGCAGCTGTTGTTTCCCATTCTGTTCGGGAACCAGCTGCTCCTGTTTCCCATTGTGCAAAGGGATGTCGGATAAGATACCTATTCTCACATAGAATTGGTAAAAATATACCTACAAGTACAAAAATTTAATCTCAAATCAAATCAAGATGAGTTATTATAATATTTAAATAAAAAACTCAATACTTGAGAACTAAGTAAAAATCCCAATTTAAAAAAAAAAATAATCTCCTAATTAAAATTTACCACTATAATAAAAACAATCTTCTAATTAAAATAAAACTCTCTTAGAATATTCTATTAAATAATTACATTAATAATTCAATATTTATTTATAAATAATAATATAAAATTAATAATGAATTTCTATATTTTTTTTTCTTTCTTTTTGTATCATTCTCCTCACCTCTAAAGAAAACTCGTACTCGAGTTTTGAAATATCGAAGAATGATAAACCATAGTCCAAGAAATACATTCCAACAAAACATGCGCATCCGATGTTTTTTTAGCACAATTTGTAAGAATAGCATTGACACAAGCACGAAATTAAATGCATATTTGGACTTGGATACATACTTTGGCAAAAGAAAATCAATATGCTCTACCGCAACTGTGTCTTTCTTTTTGTATTTAACTTCCTAGCCAACATGATTCACCTCTTGCGCTGCACTTTCTTGAATGCAAACTGCTTTTGAATCTTCAATTAACACTCTAATTCTACTTCTTGCCTAACTGGACCCTAATACATGGGTCCTTCCATCCTGGAATGCAGGAATTTTCTAAAGATTATTTTAATCCAAGGTTGAAAGCATTATGTTGGTAAAGATAATGTTTTTTTATCCAATTTTTTTTTTTTTTTTTTTTGACAGAGAATAATAATATATCAAGTATAACTTCAATACAATGTGTAAATTGCTTTATGTCCTAGTGCGGGATACAAATTGATACTAAATATATAGAAATAAGATCTGAAAAAGCATGCTTATTTTGTGGCATTATGGCATAGTTGTCTGCCAGCAACCACAGGTAATAATAGCTAGAGGGCAAGAGCAGTGTGAACGGCTTACCTGCTTTTTCATTAGTAAAGAGTTTATCAATATTACATCTTCATGAAAGATTCAGGTTCTGCCTTGTGAATATAAATCAGTAACTAGCAGCTGCACAACTGCAATGTAGAGACAAAGTTCTCTTTACATGCTCTTATTTTGTCTCCTCAGCAGCATAGAGTGCTTTGATTTCCTCGACATCATCGTAGCTACCAAGGAATATTGGAGACCTCTCATGTATCTTCTTCGGAACCAAGTCAAGTGCCTGCAAAGAGAATTAGTTAGGTCAATGCCATCAATATAATACATACATATATGTGTGAGCATGTGTGTTGGTTATAAGATCTTATATGGCCATCACATCTTAAATTGTCTTCCCTACAAAAACCTAGTCTTGTGGTAGGAGACTTGCCTACCTCAACATAGGCATGTCTCATGTCTCCTACTGCAAAACTTTACTGCGATGGGGAAGTCTCTGTTGCAGCAGTTATTTTTTTTAAATAGCGGCCGTTTAATCTCAAAATAGAGGGTCTAATGTGGTGGCCAGAAATTGATCCATAGCCACAATCCTCAGTTTGAGCCTCATAAAAATGATTAAAACCGGTGCCCTTTTCTTTCAACTTTCTTAAAAGATAAACCACAATGGAATTATGGAAGTTGTTATAAATATCAAGCAAAAAGGGAGCATGCAAATTGAATAGTAACTTGTGTATTTCAAAGAGTTCTCCAAATAAATACCCGTTCCTTGCCCGTAAATGCCTGACCTCCAGCTTGCTCCATCAAGAAAGACATTGGAAAGACTTCATACAGAACCCTATTTTAAACAAGTTACACCAAAGCCTAGTCACAGCTCAATGTTTTATTATGTATTAGTAATGAAGTTTGGAGTTATCATTTCTGTCTAGTACCAAGACGTTTGATATTAAGAAAAGATCTCTTACAGGAAGGTTGGTTAGAGATTTCGTGTAAAAACTTATTATTTCAGTGTCTGCAGTTGACATACCGAAGTTTGCCACTGGAGCTTTTCTTATCAGCAGGGTACAAAAAGATACCACCATAGAGTAATGTGCGGTGAATGTCGGCTACCATGCTGTAAAACAAATTTCGAGAACATAAATTAGAAAGGGTGGAGTTGGCATCTGTTACAATATTCTGGCCAATTAAAAGAATGAGAATACTGAAGAAACTTTAACTAATTCTCAACTATCGGTTGAATGTGTAATGACCGAAAAGAATATGTAACATTATCATTGATGAAATGAAGATTCATTTTAAATTTTCCTTGTGCAATTAATTGATTGAGTACATATATGTGATGAGAAGAGTAATTGAATAGTCAAGAGAGCAAGCTGTATAAATTAGTTCATGGAACAAGAAGGAAAACTAAGGTTAATTAATTAACCAAGTTGATTAACTAAAGAAGGAAATTAGAAGCTTAAGTTAATAATTAAATAAGCTTGGTAGAAGAGCCTTTTTGTGGTAATGTAGAAACTCAAGATAAATTATGTATTAAGCCTCATGAGAAATGTCAGTATATTAATCAAATAACTAATGAACTAGCCCAAGCTAAATGCTTGCAAGCCTTGTAGAGAATTAAATTGGCATGCCCAAGTGTTTGTCCAATTTGATGATACAATAAGAATAATTGTGTAGCCCAATCTTTAATACATTAGGATACTTATAAGTCCAGTGCTAGCAAGATAAGGAAATCCTAGAATTGAGCCCCATACTTGAATGCACAAGCCCAAGACCTAGCCCAAATACAAAGTCCAAGGTGGAGTCCAAGTTCAAGAAACCTTGATATATATATATATATATATATATATATATATATATATAGGCAACAAAAAAAAAAGATATAAGGCCAAAATAAGGCCAAAAATCCGGCCATCATAGCCATCACCGCCCTTGAGCCTTGCAATTTTTGAACCTTGCAAAAGTTCCTTAAAACCCTCCCCAAGGTGTCTTTTTTCCTTAAATTGTGGAAGTTTGTTGGTTGCTTAAT
Organism: Hedera helix; assembly: GCA_947179155.2. Lineage (NCBI taxonomy): Eukaryota > Viridiplantae > Streptophyta > Magnoliopsida > Apiales > Araliaceae > Hedera > Hedera helix. Next base: position 29,680,979 of record OX359271.1, on the reverse strand, counting down.
TAACTTAAACCTCCATTAGCTTAACTTGTTTGGAGATTAAGGGGGTCACCAAGCCTCCTATAAATAGAGGAATCCTAACTCATTTAAAAAAGTTTACTCCATTTGTTTCATTTCACAAGTATAGCTAGAGAGAAGAGTTAGATAAGAGTCTTGAGAGCTAGAGAGCAAGAAAGTTTAGAGAAAAACGAGAGATTTTAAAAGAAACACCAAGTGTGGGAGCTACTTTAGTGGAGTAAAGGAAGAGGAGGAGCTCTAGCTAAAGCTCATAGCAAGTTCATAGCAAGGAGAAAGAAGATCAAGCCACTAGAAGGTTTAAAAGTACTCTATCCCTAAAACTCTAGTTAGGTTATGGTATATATAGTCATAAGCATGTTTGGTTGTAGGAGTATTGTGTGTGGAGGAACCATGGTGGGTTTCGAAAGTATAAGGGTGGTTATTGAAGGAGGTATGTATTTATTATGTGTATTAGAGCATGAAAAGTTAAGTTGACAAAAGTGAAGAGCATGATTTTTGAAAACCTTAAGTGAAAGTGTTTTCTAGGCCATGTGGTTCAAAGACCAAGTTATTTACATTATTTATGAGTTATATGTTCTAGATCTATAAGATTCAAAAGGTAATCCAAGCAGAACGGAAGAAAAATGAGTTAAAATGAATTTATAATGATTTTTTTAGTAAATGATGTTTTGTTATAAACCCTACAATGTTGGGTTAATGTGTTTAGCTTGGATTTTGGTAAAACGAGTAATCAACCAGTTGTAAACCAAATTTGAACTCATTTGGATGTAAGATGATTAAGTTATAAACATTTGAAACAAGAAGAATCAAAATCGACAAAAATTGGAAAAAGTTGAAAAATTATGGCAAAGCATTCTGCAGGACAGCGCTAGGACATTGTCCCCAGGCCTTTTCGCAGGACCGGGGCGCTACTCTCGTTTTTCAGTTGATCGGATCCGGGTCAAACCGGGTCGGATTTTTTTGAAATTTTTTTATATATATAATAAAATAAAATAGAGAATATAATGAATAAATAAAGCATAAACAAATAAAATAATAATAAGAATTATTTTATTTGTAGAATTCGGTTATAACGATAAATGAAATACGTATACACCAATGTGTGGAGTCGGATAAAGTCAATATGTGAGGTCTGATAGTGACTAATCGGTAGATCAATTTATTATATATGTAGGTTATCCAAAGCCCGAGAATTGTGAATTAATTTTAGACGACGATTCAAGCAAGTTTCCTAACCAAAATAATTCTTGAAAATTATTTCATATTGATGTTGAATATCATTGTTCGCGCTCAAAAAGATTTATTATATATGTAAACTGTTGAAACTCTAATTCATGAACTATTTAAGAAGTTGGTCTATGCCATTTGTTTCAGCTAGATGATTATTAAATGACTTATTGAATTGAATGTTGTTGAAAAGCTAATCCAAATCGATTACCTCGGTGCAGACTCTTAAAATAAGATTAAAATGAACAACCCTTATAAAGGGATATTATTTTATATCATGGAACCGACTTTGCGCGCCATGTCTGAATGTTATGCATAACATAAGGTATAATAGGTTGATCACCTTAAGTACTTGTAGAGAATGAAAATTAATCTTTGTGATTAGCGTACACTCTTGAGGTAGTCAGTGAATCATTGATAATTCCTTTAGAAGTTCACGGTCCATAGAAACCACTCAATATGCAAATTAAAACTCTTCTTTTATTGGAAATGATTCATTATTCCTATTGCTTCATCATTATTGAATATTGTTGAGATTTCATAAAGTTAAATTATTCCTTACATAATTTCATATTCATCATATGCTATAGACTGGATGAGCAATTAGTTGCTTACTCTTGCTTAAACAAATTTTACAGTTAAACTCAAGAAGTCCGGTGGTTCTGGAAAAGATAAAGGAAAAGGGAAAGTCGAGGATTAATTGATGCTTAAGCTTAATGTTTTATTAAACTTTCATATTAAGACTGATGTAATCTTTGGAACTAAGTTATGTATTTGTATTAGTAAAGGTTGTAAGAACCTGGGATGTATTTGGTTATGTAATATTGATTAGCGTAATTATTTATGTTATTCCGCATTAAGAGTAGAGTTAGATGTGATGGATGTGTGTATCGTGAGCACCATATCCGGTGGGAGGACCTGGATTTTGGGGACGTCACAAAATGAGTCATGGGCAATGTTTTAAACATCTTTGCCTAGATCCGATTAATTCCCTCCTAAGCGCTAAGCGGTCCTCTACTGCCTAGATTTGGTTGGGTGCCTAAGCCTCCGCCTCGACACAATCAGACCTCTAGTTTAAAGTTTTACAATACTTAAATAAATTTATTAAGCCTTATAAGATTATTTTTTTTTTATAATTTTATATGTAGAATTTTAAGAAAATACATCTATATGTTATGTATAGTATAACGAGTATGTACAATAAAAAAATAAAAGTGCCTAAGAAAACGCCTAGGAAAACGCATAGGCACCACCTACGCGGCCTAGGCACTAGGCGCCCCCTCCGTTGCCTTGGTCCGCCTAACGATTTTTAAAACACCGATCATGAGAGCATGACCGGGGCCACATGCATGTTTACTAACCAATTATGTGGACGTAAGGTCTATCATGGGTAGTTCTCATAGTGATCTAGACTAGTCCAAACTAATACTAAAGCCAGTTTCTCCCACAGCTTCATCTAATTAGAGGTAAGGATTTCCTGCAATTGCATGCAATTATGATTTTCATCCCATGCACAAGACAAAGGCTCGAATTTGTATTCTAGGGTAGAGTTTACTGTTAAGATGTGGCAAAAGTCAAAACAACTAATAATTGTTTTCATCAATTCACAGCTTTCATAAATAAGATGCAGCTAGCCAAATAGGGATTAAATCAACATCATGTCAAAATACTTCTTCCATTCTCAAAATTTAATTTAAATGAATGCCTGATTCTAACTTGTAATAATTATACACTCTCTCTGTTCCAAAATATAAGATCAACATTGACCTTTTATAATCAATTTGAGCTAATTTCAAAATCAAAATTGACATTAATTTTGAAATTGACATGAATTAATTAAATTTTGAACAAAACAATTATGAAAATTGTAAATTAGTTAAAAAGTACAACTTATTACAAGATCTATTATTTTCAAAGGTCATAATTAATCACATCAATTTTGAATTTGAAATATCTCAAATTAACTTTAAAAAATAAAACTTGATCCTATATTTTGGAACGAAGAGAGTATAAAAGAAGGATGCACAAATTCATATTGCAAGGAACAAGCCACAAACCATGACTTAAAAACAATAAACCATTCCACCCCTAAATTATAATTCTAGTATGTAATCTTGGTACCTTCCAATGTATCTTAGAGATTTTGCTGATGAACCATCTTTGGGGAACTTGCACTTTTCCACGTACCTGGAATTTAATTGTCAAGAACAAATTATTATAGTGAAATAAGAGATTACACAATCTAGTTAGATTTGGACATACTTTGCTGTTGGACCATCCCAGTTCTTGGCATTTCCTTCGTTCACTGAATATATATTTCCTTTCTTTGGAATCTGTGCACAGAGGGATAATATAATTCAACAAAATAAGTAACAAGCCATGCAAAACTTAAATAGGGGTGTCATGTAAGAATTTTAAGGTATCCTAAAATGTAATAGTGAAGCTACAAAACATATACGCATGAATGATCTCTCAGAGTTCAGGTAAAGTTAGAAAATCAAGTTGTGGAAAAGGGAAATAAAAGGTGATTCAGAGGAATGCTAAAATTTAAACCAGTGATACTCATTAAATATTGATACAATAGATAAAATTAAAAAAAAGAAAAAGAAAACAAAAGAAAGTAGTATGGATCAATTGATGGATGAATTAATAACTAAAGTCTAAAACTATAGTCATGGTGAAGTCATAGATTTTATTTGTCTGCTGCATTGCTGTTCTGTTCAAGGAATGAATAACTGGTGAAGGGCATCAAGCAAGTGAAGTTTGAAAGGAGCCATTGAGGGGCGAGCAATAAGTTTAGTGTAAAATTCAATCCAACTTGTACTTGAACGTCGTCATATCAAAGTGGAAAACATATTCAATACTCTCGTTCTCACTTAAACGGGGTAAGGGAGAATTTTTCAAGTTTGTTTTGGACCTTTTGGTTGTTTTGCCAATGATAACTCATTTTTATCATTTCCAGCACAACGTAAAACTTTTTTAATATGCATGTTACAACTGTGTACTGCATCATTTGCACAGGAAATATCAGCTCCGTTATTTGTTTAGCATTAAAAAGAGAAATACTAACATTCCAAATAATACTGGTGTTTCAAAATCATCTCAGCCAGAAAATTTAGCAACATTTTTACATAAATAAATATGTAATGTTGAATGCAGAAAACAAAGTTTCCATGTTTATTCTTAAGAAGGGTAACTAGTTTAGCATTTATGAGAAGAAGCTTGCTTACAAGACATCTAAAAGTTAAGTGACTGTGAACTTAAGTATCAAATAAAATTAAAAACGTACTTAGTCAACCACTGAACATACCTTAATATCTGGATGAGTGAGTATGAACTCTCCCAGAGATGGATCAAGGGTAAAGCCATTCACGCCACTTCCGGTGCTTAACACAAACTGAAAAACATATTGACACACATATGAACTGAGCATCACAACACAATTTTACACTGAAGGCTGAAACTCTCATGAATTGCAGAACCAAGAAGCAAAAATATATTAGTTGAAGATGGTTTATCATTCTGAAAATAAAATCAAAGAGAAGAACATGAGAGACAAATCATTCCAGTGTTTGTTATTCATGCCTTCTTTTTTAAAAAATTCCAGTTCCAAAAGTAGCAGGTAAATCAAAGCTATATTAGTTCTGTTTCAGTCAACTTAAAGACATTATGGAAAAAAATGGCAGGCTGTATTGAAAAACAAACTCGACATCTAAACAAAAAGAAATTCTTCACACCGTGCAAGAGCTTCCATACATGCAATAGCCAGCGGCTAGCATATTCTTCCCAGGTTGCAGCACACCTTCTAAAGTGGGTTCTTTGCCATCTTTCATCATATAAATTCCAAAGATCTAGAAGAAAGAGAAGATATCCAATTGATCACTGAAATATCATGTTATCTTGAAGAATATTTCATTTTACAAATATAACAAAGATATGGTTGTACGAGGACTCATACAGTTCCAATTGAAACACTACAGTCAATGTTTGAGGATCCATCCAATGGATCAAAAACAACACAATACCTGCACAATCAGAATAAACTCAGTATATAAAACTGACAGCAGTCTAGATTTAAGATATATAACATTGAAAAACAGAGCTAAAGATGAAAAAGTGTCCAACAACACGGAGTATCAGAAAACACCTTCCACGCTTAGGTTTCTCTACAAAGGTTGCCTCTTCATCTTCTTCAGAGACGAGGATGCACTGGAAGAAGATGGATACACTTGAGGAACAACAAAATAATTCCATCAATGTACGTTAAAGATTAAACATGTGGATGGTGACTCACTGTTCGGCCACTGCTGACCAGAGCCTTGACGAAAACTTCATTGGAGAGCACATCCAGTTTCTTTTGTTCTTCACCCTTAATTTAGAAACACATAAACTCGTATAACTATTATGAAAGGAGGCTAATCACGAGGGGGGGAGGGGGGGATCAGCGGAAAAAAGAAACAAAATTATAAGGTCTTGCCAGCACATTGGTCTCACCAGCAAGTCCAATAAGCTTGGCTAAACCCGCCTGCACAGAAAAAAATATACAGATAAAAAACAAATTATAGAAAGAAGTGGAGTTCAACAACAAGACAATTCCTTCATCAAATAACGCAAAAGATTATTAGGAGCATATCAAATGTTTGTTCACAGACATCCTTTCTGACTACAACTAAGAATTTATAGTATCAGATTCTCTTTTAGGCGAAAAAATAATAAAGTTGCATAAATGCTTCAGTAATTCTTAGAAAATTGCAGCAGAGTATGGTAAGATGAAAACTCTATATACTTTAATATCAAAAGAACATAGATTATTCAACTTAATTAGTACTCAAATAAATAAAAATTGGCTAAGCCATGTTTGTGTTATTGTTACATGAATTTAATGGCAGGGAATGTAAACCTACAACAATATCTTTTCTCTGTTTTCCTTGCAAAAGAGTAGATTTCTTTCCACCTACAGTGCTCCATGTTCAGCTCTACTAACACATAAAAACACTTCTAACATAATGAACATGAATGAATCATTAGTACAATCTACTATTGTTATCCACAAACTAATAGCATATCAAATTATGATCTTAACTACCAGTTCATAGATAAAAACTAAATCAGACAACCACTAAACACTTAAATAACAATTATAAGTACTTCCATAAAGAATTAGCCGAATATATTAGCAAAACTCGAGCAATTAAAGTTCCAAACACTACACAAGCAGATTTACTGATTCACAAGAAAAACTTATAATTGTTATCCCAGTTCAGCTTAAAAAGACTCTACACAGTAACCAAGTATAGCACAATGAAAAATTTACTTGCAGTGAAATTTTTATTTTTTTTATAAAAAAAAATTAAAGATAACTAGAAATACTTGAAATCAAAATTTGAAAATTAGTTATAAGCCATCCAAATCCTAAAAAGTCATCAAGCAATTCAAGTGCAAAACATCCAAATTTGAATAATTCAGCCAAACATAATAAGAAGTGGAAAGGGAAAAAAAGACCTTGTTAACAGCAGAGCAAACGAATTTGCAGCCCAGAACAATGTGACTGAGCAAGATGGAAAAATCACCACGAGATTCAGGATACTTAGACTGCTCATTCAACACGAACCGAGTTATGGTCATCAAATCGGTCCGAAAAGTATCGGCGGCGTGATCCATCTTTTCCTTTTTTGTCCAGCAGAAATGGATAGTACCAGTACTTTTCACGAAATTCGCGGAGCCCTCAGAAAAACGAGGAGGATAATCCGGCCAACTGATAGAGATAATATATATATATATATATATATATATATATATATATATATATATATGGAAGAGGAGGGTGGCGTGGGGATAAGGCTATCCTGATGTCAATGGAAGTTTCGGATGACACGTGGACGGAGCTGCTTGAGGGTCGACACCAGTGGTCGTCACAGAAGATAAAGCTGCTCGTCGCCTTCTTCTTCTTTGGATTATACGACGCAATTTACACAAGATAAAGCCAAACACTCCAAATCGAATTAAGTCTTAGACCCAATTCGAGTGTCTCAATCATCATCGGCCGGTAAGAAGGAAGAGGAGAAGTTATGAGTTTGAGCTTGAGGAGCTTGAGCAGACCGACAATGGTGTCGTAGCCCAACGGAGGGAAAATGAAAGGAAATACAAAGGCTCATGTAAAAAATATAAAATCTAAAAATTTGTCTCATAAAGCTATTGTCTGTCTGAAATATATGATTTTATTTTATTTTTTGAAAGGTCTGAAATATATGATTCAAATGTAAACTGCTATATAAAAAATAAAAAAAAAATTGTCCTCCAAATTATTAATGAAGTATAGTTCACTCTTTTTAAATAAAAAAAATAGTGTAATAACTGAAGGTCATTGTAGATAAAATGTTTTAGCATACCCTTTTTTCAAAAAACAATTGTATGTAAATTATACTCGAAGATATATTTTTATGGGACAAAAAAATTATTTTATTTGATATTAAAATTTCAGAATATTGAAAGTACACAAAATCTTGTACCTTATACATTAGTTTTTGTATTTAAAATTTGTAATAGTACAAGTAATTAAGTTTGCGCTGAATAGTACTTTTTGCTTTATAAATGTTCTTTCGTTATTATTTTTTTCTCTATAAGTTTTTCAGGTCTCAACATAAATTTAGATAACCACTAGATGAAATCTTCTATGTTTTTTGTCATGTGGAAGTAACAACCTAAGTAATCATCAGTTGATCTAAATATAAGTGAGTCATTTATGTCGTTTAAAATTTAAGTTCTAAGCCTTGTACAATATTTTGTGCAAAATCTCTCAATTTTGATTCTGACATAAATATAATAAAAGTCATTTTAAATGTATATAATTATGTAGAACGCACCCTTCCAAAAATTTGGATTTCATTATATCTAGGGATGCACAAAATATCCGCAATATGTAGTCTAGTCTTGATCCGGCCTAGACCTGGTTTGGTTAAAGTTCTGTCTGGTCAAGGCCTAGACCAATCAGGCCCGACTTAGAAGGCTTAAAAATACTGCTATTTTAAGATAAAAATATTAGGGGTAAGTATGGTGCGGTTTGAAATCCAAATCGCACATGTAACCGCTTAGATATAATTTGACAAATGCAAAACTGCACATAAAATTGCCTATAATTAGTGCAATGCAGTTTTATTTAGTGCAATTTCGGTTTCAAAATCAATTGAACATATACAAAAAATTATGACTAAAAGAATACAAACACCAAAAAAAGCACCTAATTATGTATAGAAGATATTAGAATAGTTACTTAAAAAGAAGTAAAATAAGACTATGGCGAATAGTTGTTTATAATTAACTTAAAAGTAGATAATGTATTGCTTATATAAGAATACCATCACTATTAAATCTATTTATTTTCATCCACATTATAATAAAATTCTGTAATTGTAAAAATGTCGTTAACAATCAAATAATAAGAAACTTGATTATTTAAATAAAATTTACAATTAAAAGTTTTTAAAGGTATAATTATTAGTCATACAAGAGGTAACTGTAGAAGTTAATGATATACTAACAACAAACAGGAGAAAAGTATAATAAACACCATATAATTTATATATAAAAAAAAACGACATCATTTTTGCCATTATTGGTACGGCGCGATTTCTACAGTACGATGGACCACAGAAAACGAAATTAAACTGAAAATGCGATTTTTCAATCCTCCTAAAATCGTTATATATACCGAAACCGTTGGTGCGGTATAGTTGGTTTTTGGTGCGATTTCGGGTGCCAATTTCGATTTTTTGCTCACCCCTAATAAATATTGTCCTAACTTGCTAAAAAGCTTGATTTGGCCTGGCATTAGGCCTGACCTGCCCTTAGGCCTGATCCGGCTTATGGTATGACCTGATTTTTTATCCAGTTATTTATAATTTTTGAACTTTAAAGTTATAATTATTCATCAATGAAGTATAAATTTTTATTTATTTATTATTGTAATTTATAAATTATAATACATCAATTTTAATTAATACATCAATAAAATTTAAAGTTTTAATTATTCATTCTTGATTTCTTATAAATATATTTAATTAATATACATTTTCAGTAAATAGAAATAGTTAGTATATTTAATACTAATAATAAGTTAGTTACGTAGTTCATTAAATATTAATAATAAACTAGTTTATTGTAAATACTAAATTACAAATATTTAACATTAAAATTTTATTAATATTCCTTGCTACTTTTAATGTTAAATATTAACATTAATTAATACATCAATAAACTAACTTTTAATATTAAATATTAATAATAAATTAGTTTTTTGTAAATACTCATGTTCTTCATTATTTTGGATATACTAAATTCTTAGAGGGATTTATGATTTTGCTTATTTTTTAGGTATTCTATTGTAGCAATTTAAGAAAATTTCATAAAGCAATTTGAAAACTAATTGAAAATAATACTTGAGATATAACTATGTAAGTGTTTAATAACCATAAAGGAAAAGATGTGTGTATTTAAGCTTTAGGAAATATATGTCCAACTGATCTTAGTACTAAAAAAAAAAAATAGAAACTAACTTTATATTCAAAATATAAAAGTGTAATCTACAGTAAGTTAATTTCATTTTACATCTATAGTCATATGTATCGCAATAGATTGTATTCAAATTATATTTTCTGTGAAGACAAATTGTGCATAGTAGACATACATTTAGAAAATCAATTTGTTTTATATTACAATTGAATTTAAATTATATTTTCTTTTAATTTAAGAGGAATATATTTATTTGTGTTCTAATCATCTAACTTATATTGGTGTACAGTAGAATATTAAAATAAAATAAATCTCAAAAATCTTGCATCATTTCACAAAAAATTATTAATTTATATTTTATAATTTATATTTTTAATATTTAATATTGAACATTAAAAGGGAAAAAAAAAGGGAAAGGACCAGACCAACCAAGGTTTGGCCTTGCCTGCAAGTTTAACCAGATCACAGTCTAACGGCCAAGGCCTGATCTGGCCTGATAGACCTAAATCAACAGTCTGAGCTTGTCTGATCAAAATTCAAGGACTGACAAACCCAAATCAAAGCAGACTTGGCCGATATATTGTGCATGTATAGTTATATCATTTGCTAGGCTTGCTCAAATAAGACTCTGTTTATGTTATCGTTTTTGTCCTAAAAAAGGGTCACTTTTACATATATGACTTGGATAGATATGAAATTGACAATGTTTCTCAGAGTCTAAGTTGTCTTTTTAGCATTATATTTTTATTTTCTTTTATCTGTTGCAATGTACAAAACAGTTTGTCGACGCCGGGATTTCTGTCGTTTCATTTTTTATAATTAAAAAGGCCCTTTCCAATTTTAGCCTTTTGAATTAAATGTGATTTTGAAAAGGGTCGGCTTAATGTCGACGGGTTTTGAAAGATCGATTTCTTTATGAGACAATTGACCAGAGCCGCCAGTTGGTATATTTGAAATGGATGTACCAACTCATCCGAATTTTATTTTCGTAATCGCTGGCTCATATGTGACTCCGAGTTAATTGGTCCGCAAACCGAGATTCATAGAGTTCGGGGGCTTGCTTAAGCGAGGGGAAGGTGTTAGGCACCCCCCGACTTCCGTGAAACACGGTTACCGCAATCTTGATGTTTTCCTATCCTTTTAAATCCTAAAATGTGTGTGTGCGCGTGTGTGTGTGCGTGTGCGTGTGCGTGTGTGCCTAAATGAATGTTTGTGGTGAATTTTTGCATAAAAGTTGCTTTGATTTTATATGGCAAATGTGTTTTATCGAGAAAGTGCTTTAGACGTCTTTTGACCCAAATGACAAGGCTTTGTTTTTTATAATAAAGATTGATTTTAATTTCGAAAATGATGAGGGTTTTTTATTAGGTGTAATTTCCAGAAAATAATAGTTTTTAAACTTTTGTCAAATAGGAATCGAGACTATACATTGCCTTCTAACAGTAAATATAAATAAAATGAAGGCAACTCCTAGAACTCTTTAACCCTATGCACAAAGTTTAATGAAAACGTTTATTTATTTTCTACGAAAACATCTTTTATGACATTTTAAAACCAAATGTAGCCTTTTCGTCAAACAAGGATCAAAGTTCGCCAAAACTCTTAATTTTTAAACCTTGTGAATCTAATATCCTAATTTGATCTTTTTTAGAAAATCTTCATCATTTGCCTTATTTTTGGAAAATCGTTTTGTGTCGTAAATCAAAATAAGCATTCAAAACGTGTCGGGGCTATCCATGGGCATGTGAGCCATCCACACAACCCCAAACACCCACAATCACATATTTTTATTATTACGGGGCCTTAACCCGATTTTCGACTCGGTGTCGTTTTAAGGCCCAAAATTTACATATTTACATACAGACGCATTGCAATTGCTACATACGTAAAAGCTAAAAACAAACTAGAAGGATATCATCGGGAGGTTAGGAGGAGATCTCATCCGCAATAAATCATCCCTAACCGTCCCTAATCCACAGATCTACAACATATGTTGACTACATTGGATCTAAACTCAAAATACACAAAATCAAACTATTTAAATAGCGAGACCCCCGAACATCGTAAGCGTAGTGGCCATTAGTCGTCTTTCGTGATCAAATCAGGTTCTTCTAGATCAACTGTTTGCCTTGACTCAAGTAACCTGATGCTCGTTGTTCGTTGTGGCGGCTTTGACCGTAAGTCGTTGGGGTGGCTTCGTGTTGGGGTCCACCTTCCTTTTCGCATGTCGGGTCGAGTGACGATTTTGCCCTCCTGTCAGGGTTAGTACAAAAGTACAAAATTTGGGTGTCTACGGCTGCCCCTCTTTATCATGTTTATGGAATGCAATATAAAATAAACATGATAAAGAAGTAGGCACCCAATGCATGATGATAGCAACATATGTTAATGATGCAACATATATACATTAATGATGCAACATATATATCAATTATGCAACGTATACATATTAAATGATGCAACATCAATATCATCGGTTACTGTCTCGAATGGACTCGCATCGCATATTTGTCAAAGAAGACCATTTTTCTCTTGCCTATCGCATATCGCATATCGCACTGCTTCTCATATGTATCGCAAATCGCATATCGCATCGCACATCGCCTCGCACATCGCATCGCATCGCATTGTTTTAGTCATCGTCGGATCTTTCTCCAACGGTCATCGCATTGTCATCGTCGGATCTTTCTCCAACGGGTCGTCTCGTCATCGTCAAATATTTCTCCAACGGTCCTCGTCGGATCTTTCTCCAACGGTCATCGTCGGATCTCTTTCCAACGGGTCGCTTTGGACGGTCAGGACTTTGCACTGACGGGTCATTTTTGGACGGTCAGGAATTTTCACTGACGGGTCATGCTTGGACGGTCAGGTATTGTTTCTGACAGGTCGTTTTTGAATGGGTCAGGTATTATTTCTGACAGGTCGGTTTTTGAATCGGTCAGGTATTGTTTCTGACGGATCGTTTTTAAATGGGTCAGGTATTGTTTTTGATGGGTCGGTTTTTGAATCGGTCAGGTATTGTTTCTGACTGTGTCAGGTATTGTTTCTGACGGGTCGGTTTTTTGAATCGGTCAGGTATTGTTTCTGACGGATCGTTTTTGACTGGGTCAGGTATTGTTTCTGACGGGTCGGTTTTTTGAATCGGTCAGGTATTGTTTCTGACGGGTCATTTTTGACTGGATCAGGTATTGTTTCTGACGGGTCGGTTTTTGAATCGGTCAAGTATTGTTTTTGACGGATCGTTTTTGAATGGGTCAGGTATTGTTTCTGACGGGTCGGTTTTTTGAATCGGTCAGGTATTGTTTCTGACGGATCGTTTTTGACTGGGTCAGGTATTGTTTCTGACTGTCGATTTTTTGAATCGGTCAGGTATTGTTTCTGACGGATCGTTTTTGAATGGGTCAGGTATTGTTTCTGACGGGTCGGTTTTTGAATCGGTCAGGCATTGTTTCTAACGGATCGTTTTTGACTGGGTCAGGTATTGTTTCTGACGGGTCGGTTTTTTGAATCGGTCAGGTATTGTTTCTGACGGATCGTTTGTGAATGGGTCAGGTATTGTTTCTGACGGGTCATTTTGGACGGTCAGGGATTTTCACTGACGGGTCATTTTGTAATTACCGGGTCTCGTCTCCGGAATCGCTGTGTATTGTCCCAAATGGACTCGCATCGTATTGTATTTCATAAAAAAAAATGCAATAGTTCTTGAGGAAATTTAAAAGGAAAGCGTACCTGATTTGTTTCTGGGGCCTCCTTAGGATTCGTCCTCGTAAATTGCTTTTGCCAGCCACTTCTTTTGGTTGGACTTGTCCTTCTTGTTGATTAGCTGAAAGTGCTTCAGACAGTCGTTTTCCAATTCCTTGATGTTACATAGATTTTGGGCGCATCGGATCGTGGAAGTTTCCCGCTGTCATGTCTTTTCGATAAATGGCACCGGTACTCGTGACGCCGACAGTCTCGTACCTGTGATTTTCTTTTCTTGTGCATTTTATATACATGGAGCACAGACGTTATGCATGGATCAAGGGATATGGTTTGAAGGAAATGACCCATGTTTAGTCAAATGATACAATTCTTCACGTGTCGCTCTTTTTGACTACTTAGTTGTGTCATGCCTTATTTGGGAGTATAGTTTCTGGACATCAAGGTTAGTTCGTTAAATTTCATGCCCCTGATCGTTTCTCTGTTGGGGAATTGTATCCGTCGTTTTGCATGCCCAATCGACTTATCCAGGGCTCCTCATCTTGCTCACAGATCGTCATGTCTTTGAATTTGGGGTGCAGGGACTTCCTCTTATGCTAGAGGACTATGCCTAGATTCTGGGTTGATATCTAGGTGATCCTCTTGTCAGTTGGTCGTATGCTTTGATAGCTCTTGACTTTCATCTGATTGGGGCAGTCCACTTGGCCTCTCTTTTTTCCGATGACCGACAGCCATATTGCCCTTCCTCGCCTTTTAATCGATCAGCTCTGACGTCAAGAATTATATCGCTCTTGCATATGCTCGCTTGAGTATCGAGGTAATGTCAGCATGCATCAGGCTGAGTTTGTCAGAATCCATTGATGGTCGTTGGGGAAGGTTCGTTGATGAGGAGTCTGATATAGACCTGTGCTCCTTTCATTTCCATGATCTTTAAGATGTCCCAGCCTTTACTCATGTTCTTGTCGAGGATTCGTATGGAAAATCATTTCGTTGGTCATGCCGAGTTACCCACATCGATTCATATCCTGCACAAGTAACAAACGCTAAATGCTCGACCGTTCGGGTCAGCGGGGTTAACTCCGATATAAGAATTGCTAAAATCTTGACAGTAAAGCATATAAAAATGGAAAGCTCATGATTCTGCAATTTAGCTCGTGTCGTGGTGTTTGTGTCTTATCGTTAAAGAAACTTGACATCGAGATGAATCTCTTTTGTTCGTGAATCATGAGTGTATTAACTTGACATTGAATGAATTTAAGTCACCCTCAATTTCACTTTTTTTTGTTTTTTTTTTTTTTTTTCATTTGACGAGTTATGAAATCGTAATAAAACATTTAAGCATTCATGGTCAATATACGTGAGTATGATTAAATTCAAAAATACCTTCCTTTATCAAAGATATTCCTGCTTCATTCTCGCTATCGTTATTCACAGAATTACCGTCATACGGCAAGTACACTGTGCGATGCATCCTTCAATTAGGGGCTTCTTTTCCGTGACTTTAGATGAGTTTTTTCTCCTCTGGTCGAACAATTTTTTTTTTCTTTTTCCCTTTTTTATTCGATTCCGTATTTCCCTTTTCGTGTCCACTTAACTTGTCTCGTTTTCTTAGGCTATTCAGAGTTACCCACTTAACGAGTTTTGGACCAATGATTCCCAAACCGGGCGGCTTTAGGACATTAGGTGTAAAGACACCCCTTCGGGTTTACTTGCTCGAGTAACAAAGGCCACGCTTCGATACAAGTTAAGTGATTTACCGCAATTACTCCTCGCCTGACCCTGTGCAAGATTCGTTTTCTTAGGCTTGAGTCACCCATGTAGCGAGCGTTGGGTCGGTGACTCCCAAATCAGACGACTTTAGGGCACCAGGTGTAGAGACACCCTTCAGGCTTAATTACTCGGATAACCCCTGCCACGATTCGAATCTGCTCAGGTCTCTGCACCTGTACTGCTCGTTTTCTTAGGCTCTGAGTTACCCATGTAACGAGTGTTGGGCCGGCGTCTCCCAAATCAGACGACTTTAGGGCGCCAGGTATGAAGACACCCATCAGGCTTAATTACTCGAATAACTCAGGCCATGATTTGAGGCATTTGATTCACTTTTATTTACCCTCCGATTCTGCATCAACTGTCATCTTATCGTCATAGCTTTATACCCCACATCTGAAAGTTGGCGCAAACGCAAAGTGCAGACTTGCCTATGAGGTGGATTCTGCTTTGAACGACACTTCGAAATCAGGTATTTGTTGAACAGTTTTAATCATCTAATCATACTCACGAGTCTGCTCCACGGATGCTTGTTAGAATTAATTCGATTCCTAACAAGTCAAATAAAAATTTTCTCTTTCCAAAAGTAATGTTAGAGCTAAACTATGTACAGTCTTAATATATGTACAGGGAGACATGAAAGAAATAAAGAGATGAAATGAGTCATATCTTACCTGTGGGTCCGTGTATTCTGAAAGAGCTTTGACTGGACAGGACCAATTGATCGTACAACTCTAATGATGTTGTCGTGCGCAGACGGGATCACACCATAGATGTCGAATTGTGCACTATCCTTCTAAGGATGGTTGATGAATGCCCCAGTGTCGAGTTGTCATCGATTTCGAAATTGCCTCATCCTTGATGGTCGTCAGGGCCATCTCTTCGTGGTGTCTTTGATGAGATGCTGGGAACCCAAGAATCCTTTGCATTTGATTAGGTTGGAAATGTACTCCGATGGTTTGACAGGAGAACAGGTCGCCTGAGTCATTGATCGTTAATTGTAACACTATCGAAGGGTTCTATGGATTTTGCAAGGATTAGACCGCGCCAAAGTGGCTGCCTACGTACTCCTATAGGAAGAGGAGATCAGGTCTTACGTAGTTCAGATCCTCAATAGCACACAAGATTGCTTTTTTTTTTTCTTTCTTTTTTTTTTTTTTTTTTTTTTTACAAGAAAACATAACATAATAATGCATAAAAAAATAAAACAAGACATAACACCAAGCAGCTAAGATCGTCCCCACCCTTTTTGGGACTCGTAGTCGTATTCTTTGAATTTACCATTTCATGGTTCGCTGAGGCTTGACAATCCGTTCGTCGGTGTTCAGATTCCCCATTGCGGTGATCTCAATGTCAGTTGCTATTTTTAGTTCTCCTCTTTCGACAAGATTTTGAATTTTGTGCCGCAACGCCCAACACTCCTCAGTATCATGCTCTGGTGAGTTAGAATGATAGAGGCATATTTGTGTAGGATCGTATCGTTTAGACTTGGGGTCTGTCGGTGGCAGCAACTCCGTAATCTTTCCCCGGCTGATCAGAAGATGCAATATTTCCGCCTTTGATTTGCTCAAAGGGGTGAACTTTCGATCTCTTGAGAATGCTGCTTGGTCTTTCCCTTTTGAGGGTTCACACTTGTCCGAGCGGTTATCAAGGCTCCACTGGTGGGATCGTCTAGCATCTTTATTATTTTGATTTCCCTGCCCTTTTAGTCTGCTTTGATCTTCTTGAGTCAGCTGGTTTTCCTGGGAAGGATCCTGGTTTGACATTTGTTTGTCATCTTCTTCCTTTTGGTCTCTCAGTAAGTGGGTGAAGAGTTGCCTCGTAAGATTATGTTGGTGTACCACCAGGTCTGCCAATTGCTTCACTTGATGCCTGACCAACTTCAATTCTTGCCTAATGACCTTAACTTCCTCCAGACATTCACATCCAATGACATTTGTTTCGCTCATTTGGGGGCATTCTTCGATCTTTCGTATGTATTTGCGATTGGGGTCTACCCCGATATTTCCTGACCCAATCATGCTCACCTCATCTGTTTCGTATTGTGGCAAGTGGCTGACGTTGACATCTGGTCGTTCAACTACAATGTCCCCCCTATGGATCAAGTTCTGTATCTTATGTTTTAATGACCAACAGTCTTGAGTATCATGCCCAGGAGATTCTGAGTGATAAGCGCATCGTTTGCGGGGGTCAAATCTTTTGCCTCTTGAATCGATGGGTGGAGCTAGCTCAGTGATTTTGTCCTTGGCGACCAACAATGCCAATAAGTTCTTAAGGGAATCGCCTAGAGGAGTGAATCTTCGACTATCTGTTCGGTCAAACTTCCTCTGCCTGCCTGGACCCTGGTTGAATGTGGCCTGCTGCTGTAGTTGCAGATGGTTTCCATTTACTGAGGCAGGGGGACCATTATTGGGTTTCCACGATTGTTCCTGCGAAATGAAAGACACATCTACCTCTTCCTGACTCCGCCTGGGTACAATGTTGTGCTCTTTGGCTCGAAGGTGCTCAGCTATGGCCTCCAATGCTATGAAATCTCTGATTTTCCCAGTCCTTAAACCTATTTCAGTCATCTCACCATGTTTGATCATCTCTGAAAAAGGTTTGCCTATTCCATCCAATACTCTTTCATAATAAGGAGCCTCCTGTATGTCTACGAAGGTCATCACCATCTCAGCCTCATCCATTGGAGGGTTTACTTGTGCGGCCAACCTTCTCCACCGTTGAGCGTACTCTCTGAAAGATTCATTAGTCTGCTTCCTGATCTTTGTCATCTGGTATCGGTCCGGGGCCATTTGGGATTGAAAGTTGTATTGCGTCAGAAAGGTGTGGGCCAGCTCCTCCCAATTGTGAATTTTAGCATTATCCAGCCTCGCGTACCAGGTCCTAGCCTCCCCCGTCAGGCTTTTCTGGAATAACTGCATTCTCAACGACTCGTCCTCAGCATATGCCCCTAGTTCTCCGATGTAGACTTTCAAATGCGTGTAAGGATCCCCCGACCCGTTATACTTTTCAAATTCGGGGAGTTTGAACTTCTCGGAATATCTGGTTCCCGAAAAAATGCATAAGTCGGAGTAGTTAACACTGCCATACGACCCGATCTCCTTCATAGTTTTGATGGCCTCCTCCATCTGTTTTATCTTCTTGCTGACATTACTGGCAACTTCATCTTCTGGAATGACAATAGTTTGTTTTGGCTGTTCAACCTTCGGGGTTTCTGGGGTCATCCCGTTCCCTTGGGATGATGGCTCCGGTGGGTCCTCGGTTTGTGACTTCGATTTCAACTTGAAGTGCTCTTTTAGCATCATGGTCAATTCCGTCAACTGATTATTTACTGCATCAAACTCTTCCCGAGATATAAGAGCCGGGTTTATATTAGGATTTTCGGACATTTCGACGGCAGACTCTCGGGCTTTTCTGGATCGAAGACGAGTTTGGGGAGCAATCCTGCAAATAAAATAACACGAGTTTAGTTTCGGGGAATGATATTAGCGGATGCATGCTAAAGCGAAAAAAAATCTCTATAAATTTTTGGATTTTTTTCCTGCAAAACAGGGTCAGTATTCCTTCATTTTGATCAAGGTATATCAATGTGAAATCATGATGCTCTCCAAGCTGTCCCTGTAAAACAGAGGTTAGTACTTTTATTTTAACAAAGCGGGAAGTACAAAGCGATTGAGTAAAGTATGATATCATGCGCGTAAAGCGTAAAAGGGTATGAAGAGACTTCCCACGCGTCGGGTTTATCTGAGGTTGACCTACCCTAAGTTACTCTCACGGGCTTTTTGGCATGAAGGTTCCCAGATCTTCGCAACATACTAGACGGGAATAAATCCGGTCTTTCAATTGGATTGGATCTGAGTAGATGCTTTTCCTGAGCCTCGTAGGGGAGCGCCCCTTTGAGTCCAGTAATCCACATCCGACGGGTTTGCCTCAGGAGGAGGAACTACTCAACATACATTTATCATACATTCATCGTACCTCACCGTATGCAAATGATGACATTAAAGTAAAGCATTCGTAGAGCAATCACAAAACTCGCATATTCATTCATACACGCACAAAAGGTAGATTAATCGCAAGTAATGCACACACACACACACACATACATTTTTTAGATTTTTAAAGGATAGGAAAACATCAAGATTTGAACGCGGCCTAAACCCTCTAATATCCCCAGTAGAGTCGCCAGCTGTCGACGCCGGGATTTCCGTCGTTTTGTTTTTTATAATTAAAAAGGCCCTTTCCAATTTTAGCCTTTTGAATTAAATGTGATTTTGAAAAGGGTCGGCTTAATGTCAACGGGTTTTGAAAGATCGATTTCTTTATGAGCCAATTGACCAGAGCCGCCAGTTGGTATATTTGAAATGGATGTACCAACTCATCCGAATTTTATTTTCGTAATCGCTGGCTCATATGTGACTCCGAGTTAATTGGTCCGCAAACCGAGATTCATAGAGTTCGGGGGCTTGCTTAAGCGAGGGGAAGGTGTTAGGCACCCCTCGACTTTTGTGAAACACGGTTACCGCAATCTTGATGTTTTCCTATCCTTTTAAATCCTAAAATGTGTGTGTGCGCGTGTGTGTGTGCGTGTGCGTGTTTGCCTAAATGAATGTTTGTGGTGAATTTTTGCATAAAAGTTGCTTTGATTTTATATGGCAAATGTGTTTTATCGAGAAAGTGCTTTAGACGTCTTTTGACCCAAATGACAAGGCTTCGTTTTTTATAATAAAGATTGATTTTAATTTCGAAAATGATGAGGGTTTTTTATTGGGTGTCATTTCCAGAAAACAATAGTTTTTAAACTTTTGTCAAATAGGAATCGAGACTATACATTGCCTTCTAACAGTAAATATAAATAAAATGAAGGCAACTTCTAGAACTCTTTAACCCTATGCACAAAGTTTAATGAAAACGTTTATTTATTTTTTACGAAAACATCTTTTATGATATTTTAAAACCAAATGTAGCCTTTTCGTCAAACAAGGATCAAAGTTCGCCCAAACTCTTAATTTTTAAACCTTGTGAATCTAATATCCTAATTTGATCTTTTTTAGAAAATCTTCATCGTTTGCCTTATTTTTGGAAAATCGTTTTGTGTCGTAAATCAAAATAAGCATTCAAAACGTGTCGGGGCTATCCATGGGCATGTGAGCCATCCACACAACCCCAAACACCCACAATCACATATTTTTATTATTACGGGGCCTTAACCCGATTTTCGACTCGGTGTCGTTTTAAGGCCCAAAATTTACATATTTACATACAGACGCATTGCAATTGCTACATACGTAAAAGCTAAAAACAAACTAGAATGATATCATCGGGAGGTTAGGAGGAGATCTCATCCGCAATAAATCCTCCATAACCGTCCCTAATCCACAGATCTACAACATATGTTAACTACATTGGATCTAAACTCAAAATACACAAAATCAAACTATTTAAATAGCGAGACCCCCGAACATCGTAAGCGTAGTGGCCATTAGTCGTCTTTCGTGATCAAATCAGGTTCTTCTGGATCAACTATTTGCCTTGACTCAAGTAACCTGATGCTCGTTGTTCGTTGTGGCGGCTTTGACCGTAAGTCGTTGGGGTGGCTTCGTGTTGGGGTCCACCTTCCTTTTCGCATGTCGGGTCGAGTGACGATTTTGCCCTCCTGTCAGGGTTAGTACAAAAGTGCAAAATTTGGGTGTCTACACAGTTGAATCCAGATTCAAAAATGCATATGATGTCCTTTATCAATTTTTAATTAGTTTGAGACAAGCTGCTCAGTAGTTTCGAACTCCTATGATAATGTCAAAATATGAATTATAAAGATTACTTCTTCTAAACCTTTAATATTTCTTATTATAGGAAGAAATGAAAAAGATGGAAGACACGAGACAGAGAGATAGATTTTTAATTTGTTTGGTTTTTGAATTGAGTGAAAGACATCTTAGATCGATCTATAATAAATTACGTAAAGTCATTTTTAATATAATATTATTTGATTGTCAATTAATAATCAATCGTACAGTTGTAATAAATACACAAAAATATGAGATTATATAAAATTTTGTTTGATTTAAGGTATTGAAATATTATTTTTATAATAGTGTAAATAAGTATATAATTACATATATTTCGACATTTCAAATTTTAGTAACTTTTATTATTATAAAGTTGTTGATGCATAACTCAAATCAAACAAAATTTTATATAATTTCATATTTTTACATGTTCATTATATTCGTACAGTCCGATTATTAAGTTGATGATCTAATAATATTATATTAGAAGTGCCTTAAGATAACTTATTTTAAGTCAAGAAGTCTTTACTCCTCTGAATTTTGGTGCTCATTTACTTACAAAAATTGGTAATTATAAACACTATTACTACATGTATTGAATATATATATATATATATATATATATATATATATATATATATATATATATATAATCTACTAACTTTATTAATAATTTAAATAGTTTCTATATGTGTAAAAACAATTAAAGGGTATTATTTATCCTCCCTTTTTTAACACAAAAATAGTCAAATGATGATAATATATCAGTTTAAAGGGTAACATTTACAAATACAATTAAAATTCATCGGTGTAACTGTATAAAAACGTTGATAAGCAATTCATTTAGTCAATATGGGTTAGATAAAGATGAGGCAAAGGGTAGAAGATAGCTAATTCAACAACTGATGCCAAATCATACAATCTAATCCATAGAAGAAGTACAAATACACGAGTAACCTACATTTCATCCTTTTCTTTAATAACGCAAAGTGTAGAAGATATTTCGGTTACTAACATTTTTTGTGTTTAGACGATATCGTCTTGTGTGTTTAAAAATTTAAACGTGTTTTAATATTTTTGATAGGTTGAGTTTAAACGTTGAACATAATATTTGTGAGTTAAATAAGTTATATTTTAAATAAACTAGTACTTTTAAATTAACAAGATTTTTAAGTGTACTATTTGGACATCCAAACGCCCTAAACTCCAAACTCCGTGTAGAATTTGATGTGTTTGAAAATTTAAATGCATTTTATTATTTTTGGTATATTGTGTTTAAGTGTTAAATGCATTGTTTGTAGGTTAAATAAGTTGCACTTGAAATAAATTATTTCTAAACTAACAAGATTTTTAAGTGCATTTAGACATTCAACCGTACTAAACTCCAAACATTGTGTAACTAAACATGCGCTTAATGAGATAATTTTCATTCATATTTATCCCTAAGTATAGTAATTTAGTTTAGTAGTGATGACATGATTGTGAAATTGTATTGTTATACTTAAAAATGTCATTATATACTATCATATAGTCTGATTGTGGGACAAGATCCTAGGTACCTTAAGAAATAAGTGCATTAATTTTTGAAACCATGACATCTCTCCAATGGCTGGATCGAATTGCTTGGGAATAACAAATGGGCTCAACTACTGTATAAACTTTAGTGTTAAGGGCATGAGGTTGAGGTTGAGTTTGAGGAAGGTGACGAACCATCGCACGGGTGAGTACCCTAAAAGGAGGCACAGGTCGAGTTACTTCTGCTGGTGGAGGTGAAATAATTTTAGGATGTATCACTGTGAGACCAGAAGAGATAGGAGATAACTAAATGGAGCAGGAGGTAGGGAGTTACTGTAGAAGGTGGAGCAGTAAAATCATTGTAGAGGGAGTCAAGTGTACGAAATTTTGGTGAAGGAGATGAATTTTTCATATTCATTGGTGAAGAGAATTTTGGAGCAGGTAAGGGGGTTGAACACGAATGAGAAGATTGTGGATTGACTAAAGAAGTATTATTAGTTGCAACCGGATTAGGCTGAAGACAAGGAATGTTGGAGTTGAATTGTTGAGAAAGAATAACTGGAAGAATGGCCCATGGTGGCTGTGCAGATGGATCTGGTTTAAGAATATTAGAAAAAGATGTAAACGGAAAACATATTTCATTAAAACGGACATGGCGAGCAATATATATTCTATTTTTATGTAAATCTAAACAACAATAACCAATGTGGTTGGGACAATAACTAAGACAAACACACGGAGTGGAACGAAAATCAGTTTTGTGTGTATTATATGAACGAAGTAAAGGAAAGCACATACAGCCAAAAATACGTAAGAACGAGTAATCTGAAGGTTGACCAAAAATACATTTATATGGTGTTTTATTAAGAGATACTATGGAAGGCATGTGATTGATTAAATAAACTGTTGTGTTAAAAGAGAAATGCCAATATTCGAATGAGAGTTGGCAAGGCGAGTTAGTCCAGTTTCGATAATGTGTCAATTTCGTCGCTCTACCATGCCATTTTGTTCATGAGTATGTGGACATATGATGCGATGATTTATGCCAAGAGAAGTAAAAAAATTATTTAGTGTTCAAAATTCACCACCCCAATCAATTTGGACATATTTAATGGGAGTATTGAATTGTCATTCCACAAGTTTTTGAAATTGGAGAAATGTAGAGTAAACATTAGATTTATTGTGCAGTGGATAAAATTAGATATACTTTGAAAATGCATCAACAAAAATAATAAAATATTTGTGGCCATCATAGGATAGAGTAGGTGACGTCCCCATACATCACTATAAATTAAGTCAAGGATATTGGAAACACGATGATAAGTAATAGGAAGATGAAGTCGAGAAGATTTCCCTAATTGACATGCATTACAAAAATTAAATTTTGAATTAGAAACAGATAATTTATTATTGAAAATGATTTTATTAAGAATTTTGGATTAGGATGTCCTAGTTTACTATGCCAACAATCAGTTAAAGCTTTAGTGGCAACAAAGGTTGTTGGAAGTTTATTTGCAGAAGTGACTCCGGTCAGTGAATAAAGCCCTTGATTACTTAGTCTGGACAACAGTAGTTTCTTCGACTTGCGATCCTTCACATAGAAACAATTTGGGTGAAACTCAAAAAATACATCATGTCATGAGTGAATTTATTAACTGAAAGTAAGGACTTTGTAAGAGCATGAACATGAAGAACATCATTCAAAATAAATGAACTATTAGCATAATTTAATTTTGAAGTTCTAGTATGAGAAATATGTAAATCAGTACCATTACCAACACATAAAGTATCCGACCCATTGTAATGCATCGAATGATCAAGAGATTGTAAATCTAGAATGGCATGATGAGTAGCCCCAGTATCAAGAAACCATGCATCAGTGAAATTATTGTTGTAGAACGATGCCATATTTGCAGTTGGTTGATCCACATGATTGTACCATTGAAGACAGTTATCGACAGTATGGTTATACCAACGATAGATTTGGCATTGCGGAGTGGACTGAGGGAAAGATCAGTTGTTATAATTGTTCCAGCGAGAGCTAGAGCCATAATTTTGCCGCTGCTTATAATTATTGCCTTTAAAGTTTATATTGCGATTGCCCTGTGGATTACCATAACCATTTTTATTGTTTGGTAGATTACCATAGCCTCTCTGAGCTAGACTTGCTGTTAGAGAGGAGAGGATAGGCTAACCATTTCCAACTGGTTGAATTTGTGGTTAAACAGAAAGCATAGAAGTTCTTGAAAAAATTTGAATTAGTAATTCATGATTCATCAAAGTACTAAGTAAATTGATAAATGTTGCTGGTTCTGGCCTGTTTGTAAGAGTAGAAATAATGCTATGAAATTCAGGGCGAAGGCCTTTGAAGATGACACAATTAAAATTAGTGAGTGACATTGGACGACCTATAGCGACAAGTTGATCACTAATGAATTTTGCCCCTGTTAAAAAATTGTGTAACAAAGTCATCATTCTCTTTAATTTCTTGCAAACTAAGGAACAATTTAGAACTCTCATAGTTGATGGTGACGCGTACGCTCTTTCCAGTATAACCCAAATTTCATAAGATGATTGAGTGTCAATGATAAGGGGGACAATATCCTTATGTAAGGAGAAAATGAGCAAACTTAGTAAGTTCTGATCTTGTTAATACCAAACTTGATGCTATGGATTATCAATAAGTTGTCCTCCAGTAACAGTGGCTAGTAATTTTGTTGGAGGAGGTTCTTGTTTGCCATCAATGAACCTCAATAGATTATTTCCATTGAGAAGAGGCAACAATTGTGCCTTTCAAGATAGATAATTTTTAGGATGTAGTTTCACATCAATGATTTGGGTTAGATTTGTCATATTTAATGGTGATGTGAGAGTGGCTGCAACTAGCACTTGCTGTTGTGATGGGGAAGAAGAGGACCTAGAGGACAGAGACGACATAGTGTCGGTTTGTAGCTCTGATACCATATAAATCTAATACAAGTAAGATTATGTGTTTTCTATATCAATAACTAATGAACATTGGATACATATATACACCTATAGCAGTATAATAGATTAAAATTGAATTTAGATATCTACCTAATCTATACATTTGAATATTTGTTATGGATAAGAAGTGATCACCTATCTTGTCTTGTTGTTACATTAAGGTTGTAGAGGTGGATTTGGATTCCGAGTAATGTGGTCTAATAGCCAACAGGTCTTTGGATTCTCCCAAGAGAAATAGGTCTTCGACCCAACATGACAAGGAAGTTGTAACGACCCCAAATCTGGACTCTTTTAACCCCGAATCTGGTCCGTTAAAAGTAACCTCAATCCTGAGTTTAATCTAATTATATTTGTCTTATAAACCACAAGCAAATACAATTATTACTATACACTAGGTATAAACCTTAAATGGATACAACATCCAACTTCATACTATTCCAAAATTGAAATCCTTAAACATTTTTATTACACTTTCTAATCATATGAATAATGATTTAGCATACCAACCTATCACCCTTATACATAAAGGACAACATCTGAAAATGATTTAAAATAATCTATATATGTTCTCTTAACATTTCGGTTTGCTAATCTATAGCACATTTAAGACATAAAAATCTTCACAAGTAATACCCACAGAGATAATTTATTCTATCGCAGAGTTTTACTATAAAAGCACCTACGCTTCGATCTGAATGACTCGTTAGTCAATCTTCATCTTCGCCTCTACCAGAGTAATCAGCTTCCTCAAACTTTTCTGTAATGTTTTGTTTTAAGCAAGGGTGAGCACGATGGCTCAACAAGTCTAACAGTTTCACATACACACATAAACATATTTCATCATGCTTCATGCATCTCATACTTTGTTGTGACTACATAACTCATGCATACTTTGCATTTACTCTATGATTCATGCTTTTCATGAATGTCATTTATAATGTCATGCAATTTAATATAGAATAATCAACTTAAATCATTTACTGCATATCAACAATCTATTTTATCTCGTTGCACAAAGTCACATTGACACAGTCTTGCACGTAATAGCATGTGCATCTATAACAGATTTTCAAATTTCTAAATTATGCAAATAATGCAACACGTTCTGAAAAACTTGTTTGAACTTGCATAACTAGCTTACACTAATCTTTCACATTCCTTGAATCACCTATACGGTATGTGAGATCAATTGTGCACAATATCAGTCAAAGTTTGACTCAATACTAAATCTTTAAAGATATTTATTTCTTCTTATCGTCCCCTTTTAAATCAATAGGGTTAATTTCATATTTTAGTCTCTCGTTGACTTGACTTAGTGTTTCATATTCAACACCGTAAATCTTTGGTACAAAACTATGCAGTTTTGATATTTATTAATGTCACTGCATTAATACCTGGACCTTATTTCTGTTTAGGTCGAACAACTAATTAGTCACTAATGGACCATACCCCTGGGTTTAACTTAATCACATTATTTAACTCGATGATTTATCATAATATTATCTATCTCGAAAAATATTTTAAATCTTACTATCAATTAGTAATAATTTATAATGTTATTTAATTGTTAAATAACACTTTAAATAATCATTACTATTATTAATTCCTTTTCAATAATAGTTTACCTTAATCATTATTATTAATCTTTTAATAATAATTTAATTGCTTGCTAGTATTATTATCCTTTAATAATATTTTAATTGACTTCTTATTATTATTAATTATTTGAATAATAATTTAATTGTTCATCAATATTATTAATCATTTTTTAATATTTGAAATCCTCACGTATCATTAGTAATTATTTAATAATGATTCAACCCTTAACTATTATTATTCAATAGTTAATTACTTGTTAAACAATATTATTAATTCTTTAATAATATTTTAAATCTTTATTTATCATTATTATTTATTTAATAATGGTTTAACTCTTAACTATTATTATTTAATAGTTAATTAAATGCTAAACAATATTATTAATCCTTTGATAATATTTTAAATTAATTACATATCATTATTAATTATTGGATAATGATTTAATTCTTAACTATTATAATTTAATAGTTAATCATTAATATTATCAATATATTTTAATTACTTAATAATCTTCTTCCGATTAAGTAATAATTTATTCCACTTAATTATCATTTAATATTATTTAATATGAATTAAATAATAATTAATTAATTAATTGTCCGTACACATCACTTAATCTTAATTAAATAATAAACAATTATACTATTAACTCTAACATCATTTGATTACTATTTAATATATTAAATAGTAAAAAAATTAACCCTCTTTAATTATTATTTAATATTAATTAAATAGTAATTAATTAATTAATTAATTATCTTTATTTATTATTTACTCTTAACTAAATAATAAATAATTAATTTAAACACTTACTCATAATTTAATTACTATTTAATATCAATCAAATAATAATTACTTAGTTACTTCATTTATTTACTATTTAATTATCAATTAAATAATAAATAATTATTTTCCTTCATTAAATAATATGATATAGTTTAAATATCACATTTAATATTTAATAATAATTTAATAACAATTTTCTTCAATTACTAGTCAATTAACAATTAATTAGTGTACATTATCACCTCAAAAAAATATTTAAAATATTTTCTCTTTTATTTAACCTTACTTACTATTTAACATAACTTAAATAATAAGTAAGTAGGGTGATTAATATTTTTCCAGCATTTAAAAATACTTTTAACAATTTTTCATGTAATTAGTTAGCTTTAATCGTTTAATAATTATAGAAATTACCAAATGACATACTAAAAATACAACTAAATTTTATAAAATAGTACACGAAATTCCAAGTAATTTTTCAGTTCGGGCCTTTTCCGGAACCGGCCAAAAAAGTAGTGAACTGGTCGCCGGAATGATCCGGGCGGTTCAGCAAAGAAAAACCGGCAGTAGGTTTTTAATGTTTTCAGATTCTGCCCAGTTTTGGGGTCTCTTACTAAAACATTAATAACTTAAGTTCTAAAACTCTGATGGTGCTCTACTTTATATTGTTGGAATCATGACTTCCCGAGCTACAATTTTCCATTATCGGATTAATTTTTCGGACACGATTTGACCTCCGAAAACAGCCTAGAACCGGACTGTTCACGCAAAACTTTTGATAGTAGAGTGTTTTGCTAGAAAAATCATAACTAATTCATTTTAACTCGGATTTTAGTCATTTAAGTTTTAGAATTTACGTAACTTCAAGATCTATCTAACAAAATTGTCGGATCGAGAATCTAATTTTTTGATCGTGAACAGTAATTCCAGCAATGTACTGTTCAGTTTCTAACTTTTCGGAAAACATGATTTTACATATTTTGGCTAACTTTTTCCACATAAATGCTTATGGATCCATACCAAAAATCCATGAATCACTTATTTAACATATCTAGCATGGATCTAGACTTAAAGAACGTAAAGATGATATTTTTTCCATTTATTTAATATTTTAATCACAAAACAAGCATAACTAGGGTTTTTAGGGTTTTCTAACATTTTTGGTTTTTTTTGTGTGCTTGCTTCCTTCTCTACCTGAGTAGCTTATGAACATCCCAAGCCTATCTCCTTCAAAAAGATAAGCTCGACTCACTTGACTTGGCCTAACTCGGTTGACTCGGTGGATGAACTCACCTTAACTTGCTAACTCACTACTAGAGTTACTATTGGAACTCATTTCCAACTCACTCAACACACTCAACCAATTTGTGAAGAGAGCTTGCAATCCTCCCAACCCCCAACACATTAGCAATGCTTCATATTTATATACGTAGAAAATGATAGATACAATACATTTATATATCATTTTTGGCTAGCAATTCACAAAGTCAAACTTGGTCCAAAATTTAAGGGATTGCTTTGATATTTTTGGACAACAAATCAATCCTAGCTTCTTTAGCTATGACATAACCGGTCACTTTCTCTAAATCTCCCAAATCTAGCATTTTTTATTTAATTGTTAATTGTTAATATGTCCATTTGCAATTTTCTAGAAGGTAGTCAAATAATTGACTTTAAATTAAATCATTTAAACACATAATTTAATTTAATTGGACTAATAATTCTACCAACATGTTGGACTTGACCAATTAAGTTATTGGACATCCAATTAAACTCTCATTAATTAGTTTATTAGACTAATTAATTTAATCCCACACAATAAACCCTCAAATCCTTAATTAAATAGTTAATTGAACTTGTTAAATAAGCAAATAGACTAGTCCATTAATTATTTATTTAATTTGGAACTTTAAATATTATTCTCACTTCACATTAATTAATTTACCCATTTTGTTACCAAAACTTTATTCAAATTTAATTGAATAATTAATTAATTTCCTCACTTATCAATTTCTTGATATTAAATATCTCTAGGTTAGTACACTAATTATCCAAATATTTTGGACTTATTAAATAATATATTAATTGTCCTACGTAAGTTTTATTAATGACTAATTATATTAATTAGTTTACTTGATTTATAATTACATGCGATGTTCAAAATTAACTGAACATTTTTATCAATGAATTTACGTAACGATTTCTCGGCATATTTCTTCTTTTAAAAATATTTCCTAATCAAATTTTATTCTCTTCTTATACATCAAAGGATTTTATTCCTATCCTTATCACACATATTGAACCTTATTGGTTCTTGTTAGCTCATAGATTAAAAAAAATAAAAATTTAATTTAATCCAGTCTTTTATCCCATTCTAATATCTACAACTAGGTTATAAATCTCTAACCTTTATTAATCTCCTCCATGTATTTATTAAAAGAAATATTGTTAAATATTCGGGTTATTACAGAAGTTAAGCACAATAATAAGAATAAGAAAAAGAAGATAGGTCCCTGTTTCAATTGTCGCAAATTGGGACATCTAAAGAAAGATTGTCACTTTCTTAAGAAAAATGATAAATAACTAGTAAATTTGGTTACTATTATCTTAGAGGCAAATATGCTTGAAGATAGTAATGCCTGATGGATAGATTCTGGTGCTACAAAACATGTATGCAAAGACAAAAGGTTTTTTAAAACTTATGAACCAGAATCAAATGGTGTAGTCCTATACATGGGAAATTCATCCACTGCTCCAGTCCAAGGAAAATGAAATGTGCAAATAGAGTTCACGTTTGGAAAAGTCCTTACTCTCACTAATGTATATCATGTTCCTGAATTCAGAAGAATTTGGTTTTTGGCAACCTTCTAAACAAAAATGGGTTCAAACTTGTATTTAAGGCTGATAAATTTGTATAGTCAAAGGGAGGTGCATTTGTTAGACATGGTTATTTGTATGAGGGGATGTTCAAACATAATATTATTACTAAAATAAGTAATTCTGCTTATATTGCTGAGTCTTCTTCTTCACTTTGGCATAATCGTTTAGGACATGTTAATTCTAGAAGAATGCATGATATGGTAAAATTAGATTTACTTCCTAAAATTGATAATGATATGAATAAATGTAGAACCTGCATGCTAACTAAGATTACTAGAAAACCTTTTGCTAGTTTTGAAAGAAATTCAAAAATATTAGAGTTGATACATAATGATTTATGTGATTTTCACGCTACACCATCTTTAAGAGGAAAGAAATATTTTTTTGACTTTTATTGACGATTATAATGGATATTGTTATGTTTATTTCTAAATTTTAAAGATGAAGCAATGCTTTGAGGATCCGAATTTTTAGGATTTTCTTAATAATTTTAAATGAGAATTTAATTGATAAAATTATCAAGGTTGTTTAAATTAATTATTATTTTATGTGATTTAAAGTATGTGATGAGATTTAATTAGTAAATTAAATCTGTACAGAGATCATGACGAATTGGGTTAATTTAAAATAATTAAAAAGTAAATAAATTGTTTAAAGACAATTTATGAAAAATAAGAGAAATTTCTTGTAAAGGCACAATAAAATTATTATTGTGAAAACACAAAAAATATTATTTAAATGATGTTATGTGAAAATGTGAGAAATATGAATTAGATGTAAATATATATACATTTGTATATATATAAATGTGCATGCTTAATTGATAATTATAAATTCCTTTAATTATGGAAATTAAGGGATTAATAATTGAATTAATCCGGAAGTTAAATAAGAGTGAATGAGGAAGTGTTGGTAAAATTTGAAATATTGATTTTAGATTTAATTAATAATTATGGTGAAGGTTTAGAAACTATTTAAGAGGAGGAAGGAAATTTATAAATTATATACCAATAAAGTATATAATTTATATAAGGAAAGTAAAGTAAAATATTAATGGAAGAATAATTATATAAATTATATAAGAATAATTATATAATTTATATAAGAGGATTAAATTAAATAAGGATGGAAGAAAAATGTTATAAATTGTACTTTGTGTAAAAGGAAAATAAGGTAATTATATAAATTATATAATAATAAATTATATAATTTATATAAGAAAAGTTAGTGTAAATAGTATAGAAATGAAAATAAATGAGAAAAAGAAATGTTTTGACTTATTAAAAATTATGGTTATTTATAATAGAATTTTTATGATGTTTATGAGGAATAATATTTCAGAAACATGAACATGTTAGTGTAACATGATGTCCAAGTAACGAAGTAAAAAATTATGAAAAATAAGTTTTATATATTATATGAATTATTTTATGATTTTTGGAGGTATAAATTATCTCAAATAAGTACATGCATGTCATTATGCGTGTACAAAACAGTCAAGTAAAGTACCCAAAAAAGGTATTAAAATTATTTATAAATTAATTTATGATTTTTAGTGAATTAAAATAAATATTTTATATATATTACATAAAATATTTATTACACGAAATAAATACGTAATGTATAAAATACTTTATTTATGCATGATTTTTTTTGTGACTTATCCGAAATTTTGCATGGGCGGTGGAATTGTTTGGTGATTCCAAAATAGTTAAATGTGCAATTATAAAAGGAAGAGAAAAGAAAAAGAAAAAGACAAAATGAAAACAAAAATAATATTCTTTCTCCCACCACCACTCCCACCGCCACCATCAATACCACTACCACCACCAATCGATAGCTTCATCGCCATCAAAAGATGAGAAAAGATCATGCTTCAAAGGAAGTTTTAGCTTGAGGAAGGTATAAAAATTTAATTGTTTGAATTATTTTGATATTTTTGGTGGTGGAATAATTTTATGAAAAATTAGTAAATAATTAGAATAATTATTTTAAATAATTTTAGGATGTATATCTATGAATTTTATGATTTTTGGAGTAGTTTTGTTGTGAAAATTGTGAAGAAAATGGTGTATTTTCCCTTCTTGGCTGGCAACTATTTCGGCTGGAAAGAAGAAGAAAATTTTGGCCGCTCGCACATTGCGCGGCGGCCAAATTCTGTCTGAAGCGGGGCCAAAACGACGCCGTTTTTGGCCGCGCGGAAGAAGGGGTCGCGCAATGCGCGGCAGCCAATCCCTCGTCAGGCCAAACGATGTCGTTTGGGTGGCATAAGGGGAGGTCGCGCGCGATGCACAGTCGACGACACCGCTGGAAATTACCAGCGTGCCCCTGCCCTTTTCGAAAAATACCGAGCATGCCCT
This sequence comes from Hedera helix, assembly GCA_947179155.2. NCBI lineage: Eukaryota > Viridiplantae > Streptophyta > Magnoliopsida > Apiales > Araliaceae > Hedera > Hedera helix. The sequence goes on along the minus strand of OX359271.1, from coordinate 29,647,846 downwards.
AGACGCTCGAAAATTACGATTATGCCCCTATCTTTCTGGGAAATTCCGGATATGTCCCTAGAGTTACTAAAATTATGGCTATACCCCTGGGCTTTCCAGAAAATTCCGATTGTGTCCTTAAGGGAGCGAAAATGACCAAAATGCCCCCAGAAATTGTTTTTAATTGAAATAAATGTTTAAAAATTATTTAAAAAATTATAGAAAATTATAGAAAAATACTAAAAATATAGAAATAATGTTTGAGCATTAAATTTAATATTTTTGCATGAATATTAAATATTGGAGATTAATATTTAAATACTTTAAATATTAATCTAGTAAAGTTACAAGTTAGAAAATGATTAAATAAAATTTTTGTACAATCAGATATGCTAAATTTTATCTGATAAGTCGGGTTGTCCATATTGAAGGTATTTAATATTAAGTTATATTAATATTTTACGGGACGAGATTAATATAATTAACCATATTATTTATTTATTGACCCGATACCCTAAAATAAATAGATGGGTAGGGTTAATTACATTATAGATGATATTAATTAAGTAAATTAATATCATAAAGAGATGAATAATTATTAATTAATTATTTTATAGCCATAGGTTGTTCGAAAAAGGGTTTTAAACTACCAATTTAATAGTTGGATTTCCAGGCAAGTTCTTCCGTCCTTTAATGTTAAATGTTGTCTGTTATGATATGCTAATACTTGTTTAAATGCATATAAATTATGTGTTATGTGATACGTGGATAATATGACAATTATGTGTACTTTGTGCAATGATGTGAGATATATTGCTATAGTAGAAGCACAAGCACATGATGTATGACACACACCGAACATATTAAGGTATGTGCTATGTGAAGCATAAACTGTTGAACTTGCTGAGTCGTTGTGCTCATTAGTTGCTTAAATTAAACTTTTGCAGGTAAAGAAATAAATTTCAAGAATATCTGATTATGTAGAGACGGATTATCATATAAGGTGGTGAATGTTATTATTATATTTTTATGTTATAATGCAATGTGGATAATTTGTTAAAGTTACATTGATGTTTTGTATGTGTCTATAAATTGGAACCGGATAAGACGAACAAAGTTAAATTATGAACTGTAATTGTACAAGATAGATGTTATGACAGAAATTATTAGAAGTTTAATTATGATTTATGAAACAAAAAAACGTTGGTATATGAATGATATTAAATTTTGAATGTTGAGCTTTATGACACTGGTAAAAGAAAAGAATAAGTAAAGGTGGCAATCTAGGGACTAGGATCCAGATGTAAGGATTTTAAATATCCAAATAAATTAATACAATGATTAAATTGAGAAAAAGAAAAATTTATACCGAAAAGTTGGTAATTGATAACGATAATGTCAATTAATGAATTAAGGAAAGGTGATTAAAGATTTATTAACGAACCGAAATTTGAACATGAGGAAAATAATGTTTAATAATTATGTAATTTAAGGTAATAAAGTAGGTACAATAATGGGGTCGTTACAAATGCATTATTTCTCTGTCTATAAAAATTAAGTGGAACTTCAATGCAATTCCAAAATTAAATGTCTAAGAACTGGTAGGGGTGGAGAGTATTATGATCCATCATTTTTTAAATAAAATGGAATAATACATCAACTTACAGCCCCTTATACTCCACAACAGAATGGGATAATAGAAAGAAAAAATCAAAAATTAAAAGAAATGTTAAATGCCATGTTATCCAATTCTGGTCTTGGACAAGGATTTTGGGGTGACGCACTACTAACAACAAGTCATATATTAAATCAAATTCCTAAAAAAGAAAATAAGGTTACACCTTATAAATTTTGGAAGAAAAGAAAATCAAATTTGAGTTATCTGAAAGTTTGTGGATGTAGAGCTATTGTAAGAGTTCCTGAACCTAAAAGGAAAAGTTTAGGTAAAAGATGATTGGAGTGTATATTCTTGGTTCATGTGCATCAAGGTAAAGCATACAGATTCTTAGTGATTGAACCAAATAGTAACTATTCTATAAATTCCATTGTTGAATCTTGAGATACTTTATTTGATGAAAGTAGGTTCAATTCACTATATAAAACCATTGCAATTGAAAATGAACAGCCCAAAAGCTCAGCCACAAAAGTGGAGGAAAATGAACCAAACTTAAAAAGGAGCAAAAATGCTAGGATTGCAAAAATATATGGTCCAGATTTTCATATATACCTAGTAGAAGGAACTAGAGAAATTATAAGTAGTTCAATTCTAATTGCCTATAATATAGAATCTGACCCTCATACTTTTGAAGAAGCAATGAAATCTCAAGATGCTTCTTTTTGGAAAAAAACAATCAATAAAGAGATGGACTCTATTATGGGAAATAAAACTTGGAAATTGGTAGATTTACCTCCAGGTAACAAACCTATTGGTGGCAAATGGATCTTCAAAAAGAAGTTGAGAGTTGATGGAACAAACTTATTGATAAATTTAAGACAAGATTGGTGGCTAAAGGATTTTTTCAAAAGGAATGTGTTGATTATTTTGACACATATGTACTAGTTATATGAATAGCCATAATTAGATTACTTATAGCTTTAGCTTCAATACACAAGCTTGTAATCCATCAAATGGATGTAAAAACAACCTTCTTAAATGGAGAATTAGATGAAGAGGCTTACATGAAGCAACCTGAAGGCTTCATAATCAAAGGATAAGAGAATAAAGTTTGCAAATTGATCAAATCATTGTATAGGCTTAAACAAGCTCCAAAACAATGGCATGAAAAATTTGATGAAATTATTCTTTCAAATGGATTTAAAATTAATGAATTAGACAAATGTGTGTACACACAATTCATTAATGGAAAATGTGTCATCATATGTTTATATGTAGATGACATGTTGATATTTGGCACTGACATAGAATAAGTGCAGAATACTAAAACATTTCTTTCTGCGAATTTTGACATGAAAGATATGGGTGTTGCTGATGTAATTTTAGGAATTAAAATTATAAGAGACGATGAGGGTATAACCTTAACACGATCTTACTACATTGAGAAAGTGTTAAAAAAGTTTGGACATTTAGAAAGCACACCTGTAAGCACACCATTTGATAATAATATCAAGTTGTCTAAAAATGATGGTAGATCTATTACTCAATTAGAATATTGTGACGACCCCGAATCCAGGTCCCTCGAACCTCGAATCTGGTTCAACACTAGTACTACCTTTTTCTTATTGTTTATGAATTACAACAATATTATAATTGATAAATAATCATTTATTCATAATTTTACAACATCTCTTTCTATTCCAGAATCGCAATCTTTATACATTCCTAGTATGTCTCAATATCATATATGATATGACATTCTATTACAATCAATTTCAGTATTTAACTCTCACATTACATACCAACCAATTCTTATACTACACAATCATTTTACCTGTCCAATTCAGACTGATATCTACAATGGTCGTGATAGACCTTCAGTGAATGTAATATGCATTCCTGTTTCTTGATCTTTAACAAAAAATTCGAATAACTTGTACTATATGAAAATGTTGGTATTAAGTAAAAGTGAGCACGACAGCTCAACAAGTTTAACAGTTACACGTAGCACATTACATGCTTCACATATTATACATGCTCTGCATTTTAGTCTTACATCATGCATTTCATGCTTTTCATTTTATGAATGATTCATACTTCTTATGCATCTCATACAAAAAACAACTAGCATCTAACAAACATGCTTCATATATGAACATATTTCACATATAACCATATCTCATGTTATACACATAACACAAATATCATCAATATATCTTCATATCAATAATTTAATAACACATTGTAGAATAGTAATGCACATAGGAGCAAGTTCTGAAAAACTTGTCTGGTTCGCTTCTACCATTTACGCTTATTTGCGTCTTTTGCTCAACCTACAATTTTATAACAAATTGACATAATCATTAGCTACCAGGACTATTAATTAGTCTTAACTTAAGACCTTAACTTCAAATTATTAATTCTTTAGTTGTCTGACCAATGAACTTTTAAGTTTTGGACAAAAATCCTAGCCCAAACCTAGTTTGGACATGTCGGGTACACTTAACCATCTTACGCATTCACTACACATTCTTCGTACGACCTACTTTTAATAAGTTGTCTAAATTAGTCACAAATGGACTATTTACATTGGTTTAATTCAATTAAACTTTCTTCTCTTACGTAACTTAATGATTCGGAGAGTTAATAGTGTACCAAATACTTCAAAATATTATCTACATTTGATAATATACAACTACGTTCAAATATTATTAATCATTTAATAATATTTTACTCACGTATTAATATTATTTACCAATTAATAATATTTTAATCATTTATTAATATTATTAACCATTTAATAATATTTTAATCACTTATTAATATTATTAACCATTTATATTTTACTCACGTATTAATATTATTTACCAATTAATAATATTTTAATCTTTTACTAATATTATTCATTATTTAATAATATTTTAATCATTTACAAATATTATTCACCATTTGATAATATTTTAATCACATATTAATATTATTAACCATTTAATAATATTTTAATCACTTATTAATATTATTAACCATTTAATAATATTTTAATCACATATTAATATTATTAATCATTTAATCACTTATTAATGTTATTAATTATTTAATAACATTTTCATCATGTACTAATGTTATTAATCATTTAATAACTTTTTAATCATATACTAATATTATTGATCGTTTAATAATATTTTAATAATCTTCAAACAATACCAATAGTTAACTTTATATTTGTGTTAACTTTAGTCTTTATTTTAAACATTTAGCTATCATTAATGCACTAATAAATTCTACATATATAAGTTTAGTATCCAAACACATTCATTTTACACTTATTTTATCAAGGAAAACTTGATCCGGACTGACCCGACCTAGACCGCCCCGACCCGACCCGAACCGCCCAAAACTACTTCTGGCAGTGGCCTCGGGCACAGGTGCGCCCACACCGAGCGCAGGTGCGCCCGGCCAGTCTGTCCGGAAGTCAAACTTTTGACTGCTCGACCATCCGACGCTCCGATAGGCATAACTTCTTCACTTTAAAATATTTTGGGGTGATTCTTGAGTCCATTCTCATCAGAATTTCCCCCTATACAACTTTTCTTTAGAACATAAATCCAAATTCTGAACGAAACTGGACTAAAAACTGCTCACAAGGACAGACTGAAAATTAAATTCACACTTTCTGGCTCCAATTAGTTCTACCTTGTTCATTAACACTCATTTTGCGTTCAAATTCATAACATAGCTTGTTAAACTCATATTTTACAAAACAATAAGCTTTAATTCTCTTTCAAAACATTTCATAACCCATATTATGATCTAATCAACTAGAGTTTTAAAACAACATCATCAAACTTTTGATTTCTTAACTTTTCTAGCACAACACGTGATCTAGTAAACTTTACCAACATAAAGCTTTATTAAATCATGAATCTATGAGTAAACTCATGGATCTTTAATATTCTCAACCATACAAGGTGGTTATCTATGAAACACAAAATCAAACCAAGGGTTTTCATTAAAACACTTTAGATCATTAATCTTTCATCATTATGTGATCTACCCACATTTCTACCATCAAATTCATATTATATCCATAGAACCACCATGATCCATCATCAAGCTATCATAATCTACCACAACAACATTAGATCTAACTATAACATAAGTAGATCTAGAGCTTTAGAGGCTAAAATTTTCATACCTTCCAAGAAGTCTTATCTTCTCATTCGATCTTTCAAGTTCCTCTTGATCTCCTCCCAAAATGGTTTCTTGAGAATGGCTATTACTCTCTTCCATTCAAGCTTTCTTCAAGCTCTCTCTCTCTCTCTCTCCTCTCTTCTACTTGGAGAAATGAAGAAGACAAGAAACAAATGAAATGATCTAAGTCTCCTTCACTCTCACTCTCTCTATCTATTGTAGAGACTTAACCCAATGTGGTTTAATTTTGCTAGCAACTAATCTTAGGTTAGTTCTTATCTCATTTAACCTTGGCTTTGACCACACATTTTCCCATCACTTAACCAACATATGGTTAAATCTCTACATTATACATATATATTATATATCTATACACTTTGACTAATTAATTGCTTCTATGACATGAATTTTAGCTAGAGTGTGGTTATTACATTGAGTAACTTAGAAGCAACCACTTGGCAATATTCTCCCATCTTTTAACTCATGTATAGTTAACCTACTAACACAACATGTGACCTAGGGTTGACATTATAACCCACCTTGGTCAATTATCTACATTATTTATATATATTAATACATTTTCCAACATCTAACTCAAGTGGAGTTAACTCTCTACAATCATGTAACCCATGGTTACTTACTAATTCTCTCTTATTTGCAATATACAAACCTTCTAGAAGCTCTCTCAAATTGGGTCATAGTTTAGGCTTCTATTTTATTTCTTTTGGGCCACTTAACATACTTATATACACCAGTACTTGGGCTACTATTTATTTCTCTTGGATTACCAATCCATTAATAATATTAATCCCACAATTAAATTTCCAATTCAATTCTCTTGAACTCTTAATCCAGTCGTAGTAATATTCCACCAATTAGGCTACCAATTAACTCTACTAGTTTTCCAATTCTCTAAAAATATATCTCATCACTTGGGCTAGTTTAAAACATTACCACACCCCATATCTTGGCTAGACCAATTAATTAAATTAATTACTTCATATTATTGTCATTCTAGACAATCATCCTAAATTTTCCACAACTTTAACTCGTACTAATATAATTAACCTAACAAGCACGCTTTCGGTATTGAGTATTAACTCACTCATCCTCTTATTTGGCTAACAAGCACGCTTTAGGTATATATGTATATCAATATAACCGCCTTCACTTTTCAATTGAATTTATTTCCTTAATAAATTCTCTACATACATCATTACAATATTCCCTCATTTAATTTCTAACAAATAAATTATGTTAAAAAAAATGTTCACCCAAATTCTACATATCTCACTTCTCAAACTCTAGGTTTTAAACCATAACCTTTAATTGATTATTAAAAATCTTATCTACAAATCTTGTAAATATCTGGGATATTACAAATATGCTAGAACAATTGGATGTTTGATGTATATATGCCATGACTTGTACTAAACCAGATATTGCCTTTGTGGTTGGTAAGCATAGTAAATTTACTAGTTATCCTAGTAATGAGCATTGGAATGGTTCACATCGAGCTTTTAGATATTTGAAAAAGACTATAAACTATGACAAATGTTATAAAGGGTATCCAATAGTTTTGAAAGGATACACAGATGCGAGTTGGATAACAAATCAAGATGAAGATTATTCGCCTCCTAATGGCGGAATATTCATTCTTGGCGGGGGTGCTATTTCTTGGGGATCTAAGAAACAAACATGTATTGTGAATTCAACCATGGCATTTGAGTTTGTAGCATTAGCTTTCGGGATTCAAGAAGTGGAATGGCTAAGAAATCTATTAATAGAAATATCGTTATGGCCTAAGCCTATGGCCCCTATATTGATTAGGTGTGATAGTGAGACGGCACTCACTAAATCCTATAGCAAAGTCCACAACTAGTAATCGAGACATATTGGATTAAGATATAGCTATGTGAGGTAGTTAATTAGTGATGGTATAATCACAATAGAATTTGTTAGATATGCCGAAAACTTAGCAGATCCTTTAACCAAAGGGCTTGTTCGAGAGCTAGTGATTAAAACATCACAAAGGATGGGTCTTAAGACTATTACACGAAATCACTCATAATGGAACCTTGACTCAACTTTTACTAACCCTAAGTATTGAGTTCAATGAGTTAAATTATATCATTAGTTTGTGATTGCAAGCACCATAAAAATAAAAATATCCATCCCAAAGTAGATGGTAGTTGGTAGCCGTAATGATATGGAGAGGGCAAGCACCAAATGCTTTTAACAGACTTCTAAAAGATATATCTTTGGTATGTTAATTATGGCACATACTTTATAAGTCTGCCTAGTGAGTGTGAAGTGAAGCCACTTCTGTCGAGTTCAAAGGCTTAATTCTAGAGCACTCACGGCATAAGATATGTGACACAAGGCCATTAAATGTGTCATCAAACAATTAGACAGTTCTATGAAGAGAAGTTCAATGTGTGATATAAGTCTAGCTAACCATATAGGATTTATGGTTCAAAGTTTAAACTGTAATGACCATGAATTTCTATGTAATATTTTTTTTTATGAAATGAAATTATGTGAATTTATTTTGTTCAAGGATGCATGGTGTAATTACATGGGTACTTTTATTTAACGAGAATGAAAAGGAAAGCTAACATGTGCGTAATTTAATTTAATCAATTATATGTAACTTTTAATTAAAAGATATGTTATTAAACTAACTAACTTAAAGGATGGCCCTGATGGACTTTGTAAATGTTTTTAAATTAATTAAGTAATTGACTTAATTGATGAATTATGAAATAATGTTTAAATACTTATTTTATAAGGACCCAATGTATTAATAATCAAGGGTGGTGTATAGTTGTGTAACAATAGTAATGCTTAAGGGGGATTAAAATTAAACCTAAACTATGTTCCTATGCATTTCGAGTGGAAATAATATGACCCAGCTGGTTGGTTTCTCTAACCGACCAAGACTTATTATACCATTGGAATTAAACACTTGAGCCATATGGTTTAAAAGAACTCAACCCAATCTTGTTACTTCACTCATCTAATTTGGCAACCCATGAGGTCAAATGAGAGTTGTTTATGTCAAATCAAAATAGCCCATTGTCCTTGTATAACCCAAGTTGAGCAGCCCAAACCTTGGACATATGATGCACAAATTGTATCAGCATAACTCCTAATTTGGGACAAGAGGGCAGGGGACTAGGAGCATGTAATGTGCAGAAAGAAGTGACGTTTTTGAGTTGTCAAATGAGGCAGCTAAAGCTCAGTTCAGCAGCCCCAATGGGGATTGCTGGGAAGGGACTTTCTAGGCCTGTAAGGGGGTCTTGTAGGGGCTGGTATAGGAGTCAAGTGAGGCTAAGAAAGATGATGGAATGGAGGGTGTATATCTATTAGTACTTAGCTTTTTTTCAACCCAAAACCTTCACTCTATTTGCTAAGAGTATGAAGAGTTTTACAGAGAGAAACAAAAAGTGCATCGAGAGGAATAGAAGACTGAAATGCAAAACCGTCCCTCTGGTTTGTATTATTTTTGTAAATCTCTCCCTCGAACTTTTCTTTGGCAGAACTCTCCCTCCAGTTTGTATTATTTTTGCAAAACTTTTCTTCAAACTTTTTTTTGAGTAAAACTCTCATTTCAAAAGTTATTAGTTGGGAAAAAATGACCCTTAACAAATATATAATTAAATAAATGACTAATTATGTGGTTCTTAATAATATTATATTAGTTGAATAATTTTATATCATCCCTATTTTTAGTAAAAATATAACCAGATTATATTTGTTTTTAAAAATTATGACGAGATAATATATGATATGATTATATTATATTATATGCATTATATAATATTATATATTAAATATAATATAAAATAAATATAATATAATATATACATATATATAATTATTATATACTATTGTAGATATTTTATATGTTTATATATATAATTATAATATAATATCAAACAAATATAATACATATTAAACACATAAAATTATATATATTATATTATATATTATTATATGTTATAATATTATATATATTTAATATATAAAATAATATATTTCATATATTGTTCTATTATAAATTAAATTATAATATAATATAATACATATTAAAAATATAATATTATATATATTTATATTTGTTTTATATTATATTATAATTCTATATATAAACATATAGAATATCTACTATAGTATATAATATTTAAATGTATGTATATATTATATTTATATTATATTATATTATAACAATATTATATACGAATATATAATATAATCATATCATATATTATATAATCATATCATATATTATCTTATCATAATTTTTGAAAACAAATATAATATGATTTGAGATAAAATTATTCAATTAATCTAATATTATTAGGAACTACATAATTAGTCATTTATTTAATTACATATCATTTATTTAATTACATATTTGTTAAGGGTCCTCCTAACTAATACTTCTTGAAGGATAGTTTGGCCAAAAAAATAGTTTGAGAAAGAATTTTGCAAAAATAATACAAACTGGAGGTAGAGTTCTGCCAAAAAAAATAGTTTAAGGAAGAATTTTGCAAAACTAATACAAACCGGATGTACGGTTTTACATTTTAGTCGAAGATAGAAAAAAAGTCCAGCAGATTATTACCAATCCTTTAAGCATCTTAGAGCGACTATCAATCATCAACCCAAATTTAAGGTTTAAAAGTCCCCTTTTTACTCAAACTCCAAAATTTATTACGTTATTAGATTCACTGTTTCATTGATCTTGCTTGTGCTGGATTGTGGGAGTTTGTGTTGTTGTGAGCGGATCACGGTGGATCCAGTTGCATAAGGATGGGGTTTTATGTTGGAGTATGTGATTCATGTGTGTATATGTGTATGATTGACTAAGAGTTAAATGTGATGCATGCTAGATGTTTGATTAAAGTCCTCAACGAAATGTTTTTCTAAATTTTTATTATTCAAAGTGTTGGTTTTAAATCAAATGAATTTATATTATTGATCAATCAATGTATGATGCTATAATCTAGGTGTGTGTGTGTGTGTATGTGTGTGTGTGTGTGTGTGCATGTGTGTGTGTGTGTGTGTGTATATATATACTAGATGGAAGATTTGGTGGGGAAATGGTGTTAATATAGACTTGTCGAATGTTTTGAATAAAACATTTTTTGTACAAAGAATGATGTAAAGAGTTTTGTTATCCAAAGGGTAGGTTTTAAACAAAAAAAAATTGTATTAGTTAGTTGTTATATAAACCATGGATTCCATGTTTTAATAACTAGGAGTCTAAAGAAATCAAATCGTGTAGAATTTGGGTTTCAAAGATCTATAAGGTGTGAGTCATAAGAGTTATATAATTCAAAAAGGAATATGTGAATGAGCATGAGAATGATTTAAAACTTTGTATGGAATGTGATGTTAAGATGGAAAACTTAGTTTGTATGCTTTAAGATTTCAAAAGTCTAAAAGATTTATCGTTGGAAAATCCATGTTTTATAAGTTGTTCAATGGTTAATATTGTTAGGTCCTGATTTACCTAAGTGAAGAGAACTTTGAACCATGTTTTATAATGATTTTTGTAAAGCAATAAGGTTACTTAAGAAAACTTAAGAGTGATAAACCTATTTTGGTTATTAGTTATTTTAAAGAAATTAAAGCTTTTGGTTGTAAGTTTTGAACCTAATAAGTTAAGAAAAGGTGTTTAAAATCAACATAGGTGTTTTGGTATGCTTGGTAGTAGGTGTAATCAAAGTATGTATGAAGTTGAAAGATGAAAAAAAATCAAGTTGGAAACTCTGGCATAGTAGCACAAGGCGCGCTGCTCTAGTGTTAATCCAGGAGCGAAGCACGCTTGGCTCGTTTACGAAACTTTGGAAGACTAGCACACCATCGCTAGTCCTAGGCATAAAGGAGCGTGGGGCGCGCCACATGTCAGAAACTGATTTTTTATTTATTATTGTATTGATCAAAGTGGGTTCCAACTATGATGTAATATGGTATGAAATGTCCAAAATGATTATTTGATGTATAAATAAGGTATGTATATATTAAGAAGTATGTATGCAAAAGTCCACCAAGGTATCATGTGCTAAGAGGTATAAGTTAACCAACTTATTTAATTAAATGATAATGTTATGTGCTATGTGGGATACAACTAGTACATGTATATGATTGAATGAGGATAATTACATGCTAAGTGTACTGTGAAACTAGTATATTAAAACTAGGGCGCATCACTTTAAATGAATGGAATGACGTTTTATGATTAAAACTAATTAGTGGGTCGACACGGTTATATCTGTAGGTCATACAATTGTCAATGTGGTAAAGTCAAACCTAGTCAACGTATCAGGCAAGTATTTCTATTTGAACTATTCATTCAAAGTTCAAATATCTGTTATGTCATGTTCGTACTGTTGTGCATTTCAAACGTCGTTCGAATTATTGAACTGACTTAAAGTTTAAAGTTCTTTAATTATACATGAACTATTTTACCATGTGAGTCTAAGTCATTTGTTTGGCTAGGCAAATAATGTCATGTTTTTTCAAATTCTAAAATTCTTAAAGTTGAACCAAACTATATTGTATTGGTGCGGTATCTGATATTGAAAGATGAAATGAACAACCCTCATAGTAGGGGAAAGTTATGAATTTGGATATAATTCCTATATGGCGTGGTTGTATCGCTATATGTTTTATATTGTGCATAATGTATTTGTATGATGAGCTGATCCCCCAAAGTACACATCTTTGATTATTATCAATTGTTATATAAATTGTTAATAATCTTAACGATATCGGTCTTATGACCATTAGTTATTGTCAATTCTTGTGAATGTCAATAGTCTTAGTGAAGTTCAAGGTCAGTTGACCATCAGCATGAAAACCCCTGATTTTAAATCAAAAGTAAATGGCTTTGCATATTTATTCAAGACTTCTCAATCGTTGCCCAATTGTGAAGTTTCAAAAAATGTTATACATGTTATAAATGCTATAAACTGTTTTACATACTTGCCGAGCCAATAATTGTTCACACTTTGCTAAAATAAACATTGCAGCTAAGCCCGAGTCTTCTGAAAGAACTAAAAAGGACAAGGGTAAAGGAAAAGCCAAGGAATGACCGAAGTTATGTTTAAACTTAGTTTACAATATTATGTAAACTTTTTGTATTATTATTATGTTTTGTATTAAAGGTTAAGTCAACCTAGGAAAGTTATGATTTGTATTATAAACAATGTAATTAACGTTGTGATTAATGATGAATTGGTAGATAGATGTGTGTGGGAATGTTATACTGTGAGCACCAAATCCGTGGTTCAAGTGACCTGGATTTGGGGGCATCGCATAAACTACCACATTTTATGCTTAACTTTGACTTGTTTTCATTAATTAAAGATTCAAGTCTAAACGACATCTTCATCTATGCATTGACTTTACTGGACTACTTAAGATCTAGATTAATTTATTTCTTAGGGTAAAAATATTTTCAAAATGGTATTTTCAAAATTTCTAATTAAATTTTGGGAGGATTTATTTTATATATGAAGTTGAAAAGAAAAAAGAAATACATATTAAATGCCATAATCGCTAATGTCCAAGAGCCTATCAAGTGTTTGGGGTCTCGAGGGAATCTAAATTCAACTTTGAGGGTCCAAGTGTAATCACGAGTGTCTCAAGTTAGAACCGAATTCTAAATCACCAACAAGTGCAGAGATTATTCAAGCTCCCTTGGGCCTGGAAAGAATTATCTAAGTGGCCAAAACGTCCTCTCATGAAATGAGGGAGGTATTTATAGAGTTCCTTAACAAGGGGTCATGTGTCAGGCATATGACTTTGGCAAAAATTCCAGAAATACTCTTAGTCATGAAAAAATTCCCGGAATACCCTTGGTTGCCCGAATAATGACCAAATCATCCCGTTCTTCTAGCCATCAATCCAACCCCTCAATTAATTTTGAAATTGAGTTGCCCCCATGAGTCTTGTGCCTTGGAACTCGTGAAGACACCCCACGGGTCTCATTTTCAAGATTCTTATTGTCCAGTCTAGAAAATTGCGCCGAACAACTTCATCGTCGAAAAATCTCGAAGAAACTCGGCATGAAGCAGGAGGAGGCAAAACCCTAAGGAATCAAACCCTAGGTGTTCTTTCGTTCATTTATTGCTTGTCCTGTTCATTTATTGCTTATTTTGTGTATTTAATTTTGTAGGTTAAAATGTGTAAACTCTAATTTGTACTTAGGTCCACACCAAGCATGCAGAGGCACTCAACCATAGTCTACAAATACTTCACATTAATAAGAGCATCACTCTTTCTCATTACTTCCTACAAAATATTTAAAACCCATAATTTAGCCAATTAGGAAAAATAAATCCATTATAAAGTTAACAGATATGATTGTGGAGTATGCACAGTGCTCATGCAACAAATTCATCTGGAGTGGAATATGAAAGCCATGTTGGAATTTGACGAGATACGACTTTCACATCCTTTGAAGGATTTGTTGGAAACAATTATTCGAAAATAGGTTTTTAAAATTTAATAAAATAGGATCATCTTTATGAGTTTATACAAAGTAACAAATATATAACCATGTATCTAGAGAACGAATTAGTTACCTAGTGCTTGGTTGGATTAACACGTTTAAATCTTTGAACAATCTCTAGAATGTATCATCAAGATCTTCCCTCCGACGGCCTTATTCTGAAGCCGGAGTGTAGTATTCAATGCAATTTCTTGGGAAAAAAACCTTTTATGAGTTTTTTTTAGGCTAAGAAAGAAAAAAAAAACGAAATTGGTCTTTTCCTGATTAGAAAAAAGTTACGTACGGTTCTGATCAATTTTATATTTATAATAATATTGATCTTTATATCCTCTCTTAAAAGGCTAATCCATATTGGGCTAAGAAGGGGATCGTAAGTGATTCCTATTATGACTCAAATACTTATTTAAATATTATTATCTAATAATAATATTTCAAATAAATATTAATTATAATTAATTCTACTAAATAATTGTAATTGCACTTCAGTTCAGGAATTAATTAAATAAACCATTTACTAATAAACTGTAAATATTTTCTCTATATATGTACATAAATATTTCAGAATTAATATAATCCCGATATATTTAAACTAATTTCATAAGTCCATAATTTATCTATATCATAAATTGATTTAAGAATTAAATCAATCATTTTAATGATAAATATTAAAAGACTTGACCAAAATTCTATGATTAACAATAAATTATTTTATAAAAAATCTTATAGATGTTTTGATAATAATAATGTTCATAATATTAATTAACATTCTGAGTTATTAATCAACTCAATGTAATTTCACTCGTTAGAACATTAAATTAATATATATAACAATGTTAAGTCCATTATTATTTCAAAATTAAGAAAATTCACAAATTAATATTTATGTGAAAATATTTTATAAATAAAATATTATCACATGATCTGTTTAATGCACACCATTAATTATCTCTATTAAACACTATAACCTTCATGATAATATTTCTAAATTATCATGGGTTATAAACCATTATATCTTTATTTATATATATATATATATATATATATATATATATATATATATATATATATATATATATATATATATATATATATATATATATATATATATATATATATATTACATATGATTTATATTTTTTGTGTATAATACTAATTTATACACATAAATCATAATATATCTATAAATTTGGAGATTTATCTAAACAAATAAACGATCATTTAATAAATAAAGAATAATATATTTTTATTAATAAATAAATATTTAATATAAATAAATATTAAATAAATAGATAAATAGCATTTTCACAGCAAAATCCAACAGGACCATCCCCACCATTGACCCATATTGAGGCAGTAGTCCCAACTGATGCAGCTTCGTCATGTCCATCAGAAACACCGTCGCCCTCATGGCCATCATATGATGAACTGAAAAGGGTGCAATGAATGGCTCACTTTTCAAACACGTATACAGTTCAAAATGCAGAGATTTTTTGTTGTTGTTTTCTATGTGTGTTGGGGGGAGGAAAGAAAAGCCACATCAAATAAGCAATTCAATAAATATCCAAATACACTTATACGGGAGAGTTTATTTAAACATTGTGACACAATTATTCTGTTGACTTGAATACACTTTATGAGTTTACTAAAGAGAAAATTGGTCGTAGGGCTGTCATTTGTCAATGGATTATATTATTCTGTTTACTTGAATACATTTTATTGAGTAAATTCATATTAGTTTTTAAATTTTAAACTTTATTAAATTAACTTTAAAATATCAGTCTTAATATTATATTTTGTTAGGAAAGAAGCACAAAATTTTTTTTTCCACAAAAAGGATTTTGTTTTTTACTTATAATAGTTTTGTCATAATAGTTTCACTATCAGGACACAACCTCATGACTAGTAACTATTTTTTATTAGGTATAATGCTGAAATAATATCGTTAATATAATATTTAATTTTTTTGTGGGGTGGAGATAGTATTATATATTTTTGTTTCTTTTAGAATATTTTAATTTGAATAAAGCAAACTTCAACTTCAACGTGAATTTTCTAAACAATGGAGTAAATTTTAGTATTTTGACACCATTATTGTATATACTCAATTTTTTGCATCAGCTCAAATAATATATATATATGCGACCTGAAAATGAAGAGAAAAAAACAAAAAGAGTTTTAGTTAGGGCGAAAGATTGAGATCGATGGCATGGACATGTTATGTTATGTTAAAAGGGTAAAATTATAAGGGTTAAGGGCAGCTGGGCCTGGAGGCAAATTAATTACCATAATGCCATTTTTGGCAGTAGAGACATATTACTCTATTTTGCCTAAGACTATTTTGGGCATTTTTGAAAGAGAGAAATTATAAAACTTAGTTAAACTCTTCTAAATTTAAATCATAAAATAGAGAATAATTATTTTAATCAAATCTCAGTATTTTGAAGCAAATTTTAGCCACATAAGAAATGTCCAAATCTCCCTTCTCCTCGTATAATCCTCACTCTATTTTAGAAATTTTCACATCTAAGGAGGTTTAATGGAGTTCAACTTCATAGATATGAGTTTTTAAAATTTTTAATTAATATCTTATCTCTCTAGATAAAGAATTTTTTGTAGTTTATAAGTAGAGAAATTTTAGAGTTTCTTTTATATAAGAATTCCTATTATGTCCCACCTAATCCATTTTTAATGTTTGAATGACTTATTAGTTGATTGTGTATTGAATCGATGAATGTTGTAAATGTAGTACTTCAATGCATGGCATACTGGATTATGTTTGAATGACTTGGGATAACTTGATGTGAACCTGTGACTGAATTTGGATTTTATGATGGACTTAGATTGTGACGGTCAAAATTGTAATGAGATTTTATTATAATTGGAAGGGGGCCTAGAATGAGGGTTATGTTTTCTGGTTCAAATAGTAAATGAAGATTAAATGACTTATGTTTATTTGTTATGGGCCGAAAGTGTATTAGGTAGCTTCCATGACCAAGAAGCCCACTTGAGACTCAAAATTTTTTATTTTGATTTTTTCTATGCAAAAATGTTTTTTAAAATAATCAAAATAATTTTTGAAGTAACTAAAATGATTCTCAAAACGATTAACAAAATTTTAAAATAATTAGCAACAAATCGAAATTACTTTGTGAAAAAAAATAAATAACAAATGATTTTGAAAAGAAAATCTAAAAGATGATGAATAAACAATTTACCGCATGTTGATTATAAGTTTTCTCCCTTAGCCATCTATAATTAAAAAGCAGCCAATTAAGCACTTATAGTATAAAAAAAAGTTGCATGCTATCTCAATCTATCCAATTTAACGGAGAGTGAGATTCACTCACAAAAAAAATGAGTGAATTAGCTTTAGATTACTTGTGTAAAGTACAAAAATACTCTCAAATGTCATCTAATTTAATTAAGCATGACAATCATTAGTACACATATAGGATTTTTTTGATTACCGGCGTTTGCATCGGTGGTGTTTGCATCGGTAGTGCTTGCAACTGCAACAGTTGGTGTATTTGAAGGTTTAAACGCATCGCATCACTTTTAAAGCGTTGTGTTTGAACGCAAAATACAATTTTGTGAGTTAAATAAATTGTATTTGAAGATTCTTAACTACGTCTCTAGACGTCGGTAAACGAACAAGCACATAAGTCAATTTTTTTGTTTTAAATTATTTTTGACCGTAGTAAGCAACTTATTGAAATACAAAATAATAATAATAATTAGTATTAAAACTAAGTAATATCAAAATATGTTATTAGAAAGTGTCAAAATTCAACGAGTTAATTGAGACAAATTGTGATTATTAATATCTTAGAACTATATTTTTTGTCAGAAAAAATGATAGAGCAAAATTGCTATTGTAGGAGGCTCACCGCATCGCCATCCTTTGGTTTCTTCAATTGCAGGTGTAGTTGTAGTTCCAAATCGCTCATTGTTGTTTCCTTCAATTATTTTTAGTTAATGCAATTCTCTATTTTTTTTTTTTATAAACGGTTATGTGAAATGTTTTGAATATCAAAAAGTCTAGGGGAATTGATTTTTGGGACTGAAAGTTGTGATTGGTCCCAACTTTTTTTTTTTTACTCATAAAATATTTATAACATTTATTTTGACAATTTTTTTTACAAGATTCAGTTATTTATGTGTAATTTGGATGTATGTAAATAACAGTGTTGTACAGTCATATCTCACGAATTCAACAGATTAATACAAATTCTCACTGTATGTAAATTCTCACGTATTAATCTACACATTGATAACTACAGAATATTTTGCAAAAAATGTGTAGTTGTTGGACTTTTTTGTACCACCATCAATAAAGGGTTTTCTAAATTTTGGTATTTCGTACTTTTTTTTCTCTCACAACTTATTGCAATGTGTAGGATGAACATGAATTAGTGATGATGAACAAACATTTATTTCATTAATGGTAATACACAATTCTTGAGTTTACATTAATGGAAATACGACATCTTTCTCTACTCTCCCATACACAAAAAATCAAAGGACAGTTCTCTTTACAGTTAGAATAGCTCCCTCGAACTTCTGTCCCACGATCCCTAAAACTACTTATAATCCTTTTATATTTGAGGGGAATAAATCTCTTCATAACTACACACCCCCCAACTGGAGCATGACAAAACTGAAATGTCTCACGACATAAAACAGTGAACCGGCTGGTTACATCTGGACGGACATGAACGCCAACACGAGATACGTGTTCTCCTTCACCTCGTACAAACACATCATCAAAACCAGGTTTTGACACATTACTTGGTTCTCTGTCTAGAACTACGTAAATACATCCAACGCCAATTCCTCTAGGTTCAGAGCTCTCAGACATTCCAACATCTGCATTTTCGGATAAGGTTTGGGTACTTCCGTTATCGCCTTCAAATTTGATAATGCCATCTAAATTTATTGAATACAACTTTATACGCCGACCATGTCTTTCTCCGGGTCCCTGACCAAGAGCTGGCAGGCTGAAGTAATCAGAAAATGGAACATCAGTTCCAATCCCAGATAATGGATCAAACATCTCGTCTAGAATTCCTCTGTCATAAAAAGGAGCAGATCGAGTCCTCCGATAGACACGCTTTCTGTAGGGCCATCTAACAACTACCTTGTTTCCTGGAACAAACAACCTCCTCTTTCCACCGTATTTTTGAGGGGTAACCGGATCCAATCCTCGCTTACGTTGAGTATTCAATCTCATCTTAGACAAAATTAAAAGTACAATAATCTCAGTACACAATAAACGTACAATAAATACCCAGTTATAATAACAAATATAATGAAGCAAATAACCAGGGTCAGTATCAAACTATGATCTTCCAGAGTATAAGAAGAAATAAACATCACTTAATGGGTCTCGAAACTGTCACGTAATACAAAAGAGTAAATATATATTGAAAATGACCCATATGCACCCATCTTGTAAATCAGTCAAAACACTGAAGGTGTCAGAAAAAAGTAGATACGCAAAAAATACACGTGTACTTTTTTGTCCCCCACTAACCAGACAAAAGCGCTGACAGCATGTCAGTGGGTCTCATTGCTTTAATAAGGTGTCAGAAGGAATCTTCCAAACTACTCCACAAAACGACACCTCTCGTGTCGTTTCATTTAACTACAGTGCCCAACTAACTCACTTTTCGCTACAGTACTCACTTCTCGCCCAAAAAGGCGCTGCGCGTACCCTGTTCATATTTTTTTTCCCAAAATGCCCCTGACCGTACTACCCTCACTGTAGCGAATATTCCCCGAATATTCCCTCTCCACCAATCGTCAGCGGACACGTGGCAGGGAACGCCTCTGTAATATTATAGATAGAGGCGTTCCCAGAGGGCAAGGGCAAAATCGTCTTTTCATACCTTTTTTTATTATAAAAAAGTCACTCCGCTACTCCAGCATATTCAGGACTTTGAAGAAGCGGTTATAAACGGTTATTACTATTCCGAGTAGTTAGTTTCCTTCTTCCTAAAATGCCTCGACAGAATTCCTTCAGACTTCAATCCAGAAATATTTTCTTAACTTATCCAAGATGCCCATTACCAAAAATAGAGTGTCTTGAGCTCTTGCTCAAGATCAATTACTCCATTACTCCCGTATACATACGTGTCTGTGCTGAACTCCATGAAGATGGAACTCCACATTTTCATTGTCTCATTCAATTCAGTGCCAAATTTCAAACTACAAATCAAAAATTCTTCGATTTGGTTTCCAACACTCGTTCAACTCGTTTTCATCCCAATATTCAATCTGCTAAAAATGCTGCCGCAGTTCAATCCTATATTTCGAAAGGAGGGGATTACTGTGAGCATGGTACTTTTATTGATAATTCAAAAACACAAGTTTCTGCTGAAAGCTTAAATCAGCTTTATTACGCTGCGCTTGCCACCAAAGATAAGGAAATTGCTATGAAGATGATCATGGAGGGTGATTCCAGAACGTACTGGAACAATTGGGAAAGACTCTCGCACAATTGGGATCGAATGTTCCAAAAAGGCCCAGAAGTGTACATCAGTCCATCCACAGAATTCAACAACGTCCCTGTGGACCTTCAAGAATGGGCCAGGGATAACATTCGTGATAAAGAGCACAGGTCTTATAGGCCCAAGTCTATTGTAATCGAGGGTCCATCTCGCTTAGGAAAAACTCTTTGGGCTCGGTCCTTAGGCCCACATAACTATTATTGTGGCCACTTAGATATGGCCAAGCATAACAATGACGTATATTATAACGTCATTGATGACGTACCTCCAAAGTACGTCAAGCACTGGAGAGAGTTCTTTGGAAGCCAGCACAACTGGAGATCAAATTGTAAGTACGCCAAACCTATTATGATAAAAGGGGGAGTGCCGACCATTTTTCTATGCAACCGTGGGCCCGAAACGTCATATAAAGAATTCCTAGATCGAATTGAGAATGTCTCCCTCAAAGAGTGGACACTGTCAAACGCAGAATTTTTCTTCGTCACCCAATCGTTCTTCTCCAACACCTCCCAAAATCAAACCCCAGCACGCGAGATCGAAGAAGAAGACGAAGAGGAAGCAAATTAAATTCAACTGCGGCTGCCAACTCTTTTATGTCAATGGTTGCAATGCCGACCACCCAGGTACGAAGAGGGAATCTTTTCTTGATGTGACAGCGGGCCCCACCACTTGCATTACCCCCGAATTAATGCATATGTTTAGCTTAATAAAATCGTTAAAAATAGCCTCTTGATCCAAAAATTCTGAAAAAATTATATGTAATAGTAGACTTGATTCTTCACATCATATCCAAAAATCACGATTTTTGGAGGTCTGGAGCATAGGTTTACAAAAATCAGAAAAAATAAAAAATCCCTTCAGAATTGGTTTTTCGCAGAAAATCGAAAATTAGGAGGTGTGTTCGTCCTCAAAAAAATTATTAAAATTCAGATTCGTGATCAGGAGGGTCGATTCCTATAAACCCACCCTTTAGGTGGTGGGAATTAAACCTGGTTTTTTTGCAGCTATTGGATACACCTAAGGGTCGCCCTTTATATATAATATTACAAAGGGCGACCGAAGTGAGTTACTGTAGCGGTTGCTACAGGAAAGGCAAGTGGTGTTTTTTAGGTTGGCCTGGAAAATGTGGCAAGAAAAAAAAAACTTTAGTTTTTTTGGGTGTGTGTAGTAGGATGATGTAAGCGCAGCGCGTGGCAGGGAACGCCTCTGTAATATTATAGATAGAGGCGTTCCCAGAGGGCAAGGGCAACCCCATGATCACCTCCACCACACACTTTACATAATTAATGCATATGTTTAGCTTAATAAAATCGTTAAAAATAGCCTCTTGATCCAAAAATTCTGAAAAAATTATATGTAATAGTAGACTTGATTCTTCACATCATCTCCAAAAATCACGATTTTTGGAGGTCTGGAGCATAGGTTTACAAAAATCAGAAAAAATAAAAAATCCCTTCTGAATTGGTTTTTCGCAGAAAATCGAAAATTAGAAGGTGTGTTCGTCCTCAAAAAAATTATTAAAATTCAGATTCGTGATCAGGAGGGTCGATTCCTATAAACCCACCCTTTAGGTGGTGGGAATTAAACCTGATTTTTTTGCAGCTATTGGATACACCTAAGGGTCGCCCTTTATATATAATATTACAAAGGGCGACCGAAGTGAGTTACTGTAGCGGTTGCTACAGTAAAGGCAAGTGGTGTTTTTTAGGTTGGCCTGGAAAATGTGGCAAGAAAAAAAAAACTTTAGTTTTTTTGGGTGTGTGTAGTAGGATG
The DNA here is from genome assembly GCA_947179155.2 of Hedera helix. Taxonomy (NCBI): domain Eukaryota; kingdom Viridiplantae; phylum Streptophyta; class Magnoliopsida; order Apiales; family Araliaceae; genus Hedera; species Hedera helix. The sequence continues at coordinate 29,625,252 of OX359271.1, read as the reverse complement.
ATGTAAGCGCAGCGCGCTTACTCTCTTGTAAGGCGTGTTTTTGGAAATTTTGTAACAGGAAAGGTGGTGGATTGATATGCTGGAGATAATGGTGTTTATTTCCCAAAAGGTGTGCTCTAGCAAATACTGGTGGTTTATCTGGTGGAAAATAACAAATATTATTTATTCTGGGGTTGCTGGCAGTTACTGCGTGTTATAGAATTTTTTTTCCTTTTTTTAAAATTTTTATTTATTTATGTGTATCAAATAAATATATACTTGTATTTATTTGTACAATTTAAGACCCATATACCTATGGGTCGGGTTGGAATCTTAAAAGTCCAACTAAATTGCCTTTTTTTTTTCCCAGATTCCGGCGACACTATTCCGGCCTATAGTTCCGATGATCGGAATCTGGGTTTAAGAAACACTGTTGTTGTTCGGGTGGAAGAGAATTTCTGTTTAAAATAAAAAAATATTATTTATTTTTTTTTATTGTTTTTTTGCAGGTCAATATTTTTAGGAAATATTTTTATATTGCTGGTAATGATGATTTCTTTTTATTGTATTTATTAATTTTGGGACATCTATTTTCCGTACATAAATATAAATATTTTTTATATTTAATTTTGGCTGAATAATATGGTCTGGAGATGAAATACTGTTCTTGCTGGAGTTCCGTACTTTTTTCATAATTACGGAAGTACCCCTGGGTATTGTCGTAAGTCACTCCGTGCTCCGAAGTGACCTGGAGTATTGGAGTGAGTTCCTGTAGATTTTGGGACACGTGGCGCTTTTATGTTGGTGCAGAGGGAATCTTTTCTTGATGTGACAGGGGCATTAGCGTGTCTTTGCTAGAGCACACCTTTTGGGAAATAAACACCATTATCTCCAGCATATCAATCCACCACCTTTCCTGTTACAAAATTTCCAAAAACACGCCTTACAAGAGAGTAAGCGCGATGCGCTTACATCATCCTACTACACACACCCAAAAAAACTAAAGTTTTTTTTTTCTTGCCACATTTTCCAGGCCAACCTAAAAAACACCACTTGCCTTTACTGTAGCAACCGCTACAGTAACTCACTTCGGTCGCCCTTTGTAATATTATATATAAAGGGCGACCCTTAGGTGTATCCAATAGCTGCAAAAAAACCAGGTTTAATTCCCACCACCTAAAGGGTGGGTTTATAGGAATCGACCCTCCTGATCACGAATCTGAATTTTAATAATTTTTTTGAGGACGAACACACCTCCTAATTTTCGATTTTCTGCGA